>VYZU01011084.1:0-76163 GCA_013401355.1 Ceyx cyanopectus
GTCTGGCTGGCCTTGCTTTATGTGTTATGCTTTCTAAAAGCACCCCAAGCAGAAACAAACCACATTCTGGGTTTACAGTCATCTTCTTGACATCAGGAAATAAAGTTTGTTACCCATAGCACAGAATATGGAAACTGTTTTGAAATATGGCAGCCAGAGATGGGGGCATTCACCATCCTAATGCAGCTTGACTTTTAAATTTATTTTCTTTTTTCAAAAAAGCTTCAGTAAGTTGAACGATGCTGGCTTCTCTGACAAAATACAATGCAATCCAGAATTCCTGTCCCTCATGGTTATGAGGAGGAGACATAAAACCTGACTGTAAGGACTTAAAAAAGGGAAAGGCAGAACAAAAGGAGACCACGTTTATTGTTTTTTAAATACTGCTTTTAAAGCTGCTGTTGTGAGTTTTTTAGCCTGACTAATGACTGTTGAGTGCTTTGAGTTGGCAACATCTGTTGGCTTCTGTCCTGTGACTGCACGTAAGTGAGTGGGAGTTGAAACTGCTGATCTTCCCATATTCTGATCCTGGGAGAAAAGGAGAAGGAACATTTCAGAATGTATCACCTGCTTTCAGGCTCTTTTCCCACGACAGACCCTCAGTGTACGTCAGTGCTTTTCTTACAGGCTAGGTGCAGCAGGAGCTGTTTTTTCCCAATTAAGGTTTATTTTGCTGAAGGGGTCTCTCCTGCTCCTGAAAACCCCCAATCTAATTTGCCAAGGATAGAAATAGTCTTTGCTGTCACAGCTTCATGCAGCTCTGTTGTGACAAGCCATGTTCTGGTTTAGATCTCAACAGGTGAAGTCTGTGAGACTGGCAAAGGTGTTCCAGTGCATCCCAGTGTACTAGCTGCTGGAACAGAGTTCTGGGGAATAATCTAGGCAGAATTTCTAGCATGTGCAGTAGATGGGATGTCATTCATATAGTTCCCTTCTTAATGGAGCTCTGAGCCCTATCCATATTGTTCTTTGTCCTGCTTGGGGGATGGAGCCCCAGGGAGTGTGTGTGAGGATCTGCTGTAACTGGGCCAGAGACACTAGACCTGAAATTCTCCCAGACCTGCTTCAGGTGTTTAGTCTTGTGGCAGGTGGGAATCATTCTCAAATCTGGGTACCTTGGGCTCTAGGGGAATCATTCAGTATTGTAAGGGCTGTTGTTGCAGATGACTAAGATCTAGCTCTGGTTTCATCACTGACAGGTGTGCAGAGGTTACCATATCTAGCAGGTACAAAATGCCTCTGCTAGATCCATGAGTGAGGCATGCATTTTCCTCCTGTATCCAGTGCAAAGCCACAAGTAGTCTGGTTAAAAGAATTATACTGCTCGTGGCCTCGGCAGTAGCAATGGGTAATGGTCAGGCTTGAACTGATGTATACTGCAGCTGTGCACCACATTTTTCCCTGAAGGCAAGAAATTCCCTCTGTTCTGAGCAAGGCAAACAGTCTGTTCCAAACAAGTGCAGAGGCCTTCTTGCCCTAGGACAGAATGTTAGAGGATGGCAAGTGCAGTTGACTGAAGTTGGAGTGAAAAAAAGTACAATATTTTTGAGTTTGGGTTGGTTTGGTTTATTTTTAATCCTCAAATGGTGTAGCATGAAAATCAGGAACATGCTTATGCTGTTTAAGCAGAACAGGTATTTTAGTGTAAAAATAATTTTGGTGGTCTTGTATGAGGCAAGAAGTGAGCCCTGCAAGCTCTTGATAGTCCTTCAGTGCTCCTGTGCTGTGCTGGGATGTTAAAAAGATGATGTTTGTGTGGGTCAGGTGGCTCCTTAGGGGCCAGTGGAGGTTTAAGGGACAGCCCTTTGTGGCAGCAGTGTGTGCAGTGGTCAGTGTTCACAGGCACATGCTATTTCCAGTGTTGTTTGAAGCAGTGTTCACAGTAGTTTCCTACAGCAGTCTGAAAAGCTCCAGGTTCCTGTACAGGATCCTGTGCTTGCTTGGGTTATGGCCTGAGAGGATTACTTGGGAAGACAACAAACAAACACTGACCATTGAAGGCAGTGAGAAACAAACACACCCCATGGAATCAACATGACCCCGAGCCCCAGGCAGTTGTTAAAAATCAATGATTTGTAGCGGCGTAAGACCCAGTTACCCTGTGCCCAGGGGTGCAAATAGAGCATTTGGACACCAAATGACAGTGGCAACTCTAAAAAAGGGAAATTTGAAAGAGCTGTCAGGCTCCTGGGTGCTGTGTGAAACCTCTTTCCTTGCTTTACCTAGCAGCTATTTCACCCCTCTGACTTAAAGGTGCCAGGGCTTTCCTCCAGATCTGCTTCTGGGGACGTGGGTGCTGATAAGAGACACTAAGAATATTTGCAGGCGTCTCCTCTTGTTTCCTTTCCTGCATGTAGAGATATGTGATAAGACTCCTCGGGCTTGGTGCCAGGGATGCACCTTACTCTGCTCTCCTCTGGAGCTGGTGAGCTTCAGGGTAGGTTAAGTTTATGCCTTGGTTGTTACCAATGATAGACTCATGGAGGGGCATAGCAGTGGGAGTGTGATTGAGAGGAAAGTCATCTGGAGGTGATGTGGTCTCCTAAAGGCCACCTGTGAGTCCCTTGCTAGTGGAAAGAGGAAGAGCAGCTGGAGGCATTTGGGGTTTTTGTAGGTGTTTTGTTTTCCCCAGTGCCTCATTTGCTGTTGGTGACAGTGCTCATTTTATCTGAATGTGAAGTGCTGTTTTAGGCCTCCAGAAAGCATCATCCTGCAGAGAGTCTAGGGAATAATTCTGTGTGATTGGTGGTGTGGTATTGGCTACTGCTGGGGTTTTGGGCTGCTCTTTGACATGAGAAATCCAGTGTAACAGTCCTGTTGGGTGATGTCTGAAGGGTCAGATCCCCAGGGTTTCTTGTTTCTTCCTCCTGAAGGGTAGTAAGATTCCCCACAGAGGCAGCGTGCTGTATGGCACCTTCATTCACCCCTGAAGCACACTCAGCTCACAGAAGTTTTGTTTTTTATCTCTTCCTGTCTCCTATGAAAGAGTCACAGACTTTTTTTTTTCCCATTAATTTGGCACAGCTTTTAAATCTGTTACAATCCTGAGGACTGAAGAAGGCAGTTTCCTTAACTGTGTGCCAGGTTTTGGAGACTATGATGTGTCCATCTGGCTCCGAGACAGATCTCTAGCGCTAGGATCACGCAGTGCCTCGGGCTATTGTCTCCTACCTGTTAAACTGTAGAGTGAGTTTCTGTTTGAGAGGTTGTGTACTTTGCATGTGCCATAGGATGTGATGGACAGGTGGGGATGGAAAGGGTTCAAAGTGAATCCACACCCAACTCCTTGTAGGAAAGATACTGGCAGATTTAAAATCCTGAAGTCGGTGAGCAGGTGAAGGGAGTCATGAGAATACTAATGAGGGTGTTTTTGCAGGGCTGTTTACAATCCAGTGAAACACCAGTAACTTCACCAGAACATTATTACATGGAGAGGATTATTCATCCCTTTAGTAATACGGGTAAAAATGATGTGCATCTTGAGGCAAAACCTTTCAACCTAAAACAAAAAAGGAAAAGGGCAGTGTGTGATTTGGTTAGTATTGCTCATATTTATGAGCTGCAGCTAGCAGCAGAGGAGTCTTCATGTCAATTTGAGTTTTCTCTTAAGGAGAATTGGTGAATGCAAAGCAGTGTTTCCCATAATGTTTTGAAAGCTCACGCAGACGACTTGTTCACCTACTGCGTAGCTAACTTTCCAGCTCTATAATGTTATGCATCACATCATGATTAAACACGATAACACAGACTTATGAATCAGCCCTATTTGTCTTTTCCCTTATTGTATTGATTGCCCAGAGAGAGTATGTATTCTGGAAAGTTCAGATCGAAAACCCATTCTGTAGCCTAGCTGGACCCCAGCTCTCTGGTGAGCACTCGGTGTTTTGCCACAGGTGGTGCACACAGCTAATAGTGGACTGATTGGTTTTGTAGTTGCTGGCATCTTCCATTACTTCCCTTAGAAGACCAATAAGGTCATTATTCTGTTTTTCCAGTGTTGTGCAAAGAAAAACAATGAACGTTGAATCAATAAAATAATCCACGGTTTAACTGCTCTAAGGCAAATAAAGGCAATTTAAAACTAGAAATAATTTATTTTTCCTAAAGTATTTTAGTGGCATAATTTATTATTTTTTTGTATTTTACTTCAAGTATCATTTGGATCCCTTTATGTGAATTTTTTTTAAAGCTTTTTTTCAAACTGTTAAATTAATAGATTAGTTTTAGTAGTGAACCAGTTGGAGTTAATCAATTGAGAACAACTGTACAGAGGTTCTCTAAGCTAGGCTGGATTTGAAGGGTTTAATTTTAATCATAGTTTGAGTGCTACAGCTGCTTCATGTTTGTTTAGTAATAGAGTTGATGAGCAGCTAATGTGAAAGGAAAGCTCAGGCACAGGTGTGAAATTCCTCATGAGTGTAAGAGAACTGGCCCTGAATGTAGGAAGATGGTGCTGGACATATTGCTCTGCAATATTAAAAAAAAAGATTTCTAAACTAGCATGCTTGACATAAATCTCTTGGCACAAACATCCTTCACCTTTGTGTCGTACCACTTAAATGATCATCCAGTATGTCAGAGACCAGGATTAGGTACACTGCTCCGAGTTTGAATTTGTACCTCCTGGTTCCAGGATTTGAAGCCTAGTGACAACAGTGCTCTGCACAGGGCTTCCATTTTTTCCACATGATATTCTAGCTTGCCTAGAAAAGCTCCTACTGGTCTGAGCTGATGAGCACTAGTTGCTGCTGCCTATTCTCTGCACATACAGAAGATGCAGGGGTGTGATTCCTCACCAAAGGTAGTTGCCTCCATGGGCCTTGGGGAAGGATGTAACTGCTGAAGAGAGGCAGAATGGAAAACACATTTCCTACTCACCAGCTGATGAGCTCTGTGGGCAGTGTGTTTAGTCCTAGTAAACACTATTCTTGGGTCAGTAAAGATTCTCATTTGTGATCCCTGTTGTACTTGCTGTGATCACCCGAGTGATCCTCTAGCAGTCAGTGCGAGTCGTAGCTCAGAGTACTGACTTCAACAACAGCCCTTAGGGTTATGTGAGCGTGCAGGCTACTAGGGTGTGGAAGCTGAAGAGATGACCTGCTCTGTCCCCCGTGCTCCAAGAGCGGTGCGCTGCAGTAAAGCAGCTGTGGCAGGTGAGGGAGCTGCTGCTCGCAGGTGCTGCTCTCACTTGCTGAGCGCTGCCACTTGCCACGTGTGAGACGGGTCCTGCACCGTATCCCCATCGCAGCGTGGGAGTTCCCAGAGGTGCCACTCCCAGAGCTCCGCGTTACAGCAGATGAACGTGGAGGAGAGGGCTGGAGAGGATTCAAGAAAGTGCCAGGAGAAGCTTAAAATAGTCACAGTGGATTTTGACCAGCGTATATGTATAAAAAATGGAGCTAGTGTCTAGTTCTGAAACCCAGGGAGAGACTCGTGTAGGTAGAATATTCTCCAAATTCACATGGAAAGCAGGGAAGTATCTTAAAACAGTTATTTTAGGGACCTCTGTATTTTCTTGTTAAAATTATAATCAGAAATTTTGTGCATTGCCATACTAGTAAGACTTACCATTTGCTAAAACATTAACCCAGTTTTGGAGGTTCAAAATAATCGCCAGACTGTATGGATAACATTTTTTAAAAATTAATTCCAAGCCAGATAACTGATCTAAGTTCTCAGAATAGTTTGTTTTTAGTGAGGAATGTTACAGGCGTTTTTCTTAAGTAATCAGATGTTAGTATCCTTATTACAGATGATATGCAAGATGAAGGTATACAGAGATATAGGAATGTTTTGAGACTATGTAAGTCAATGACAAGGTGTGGAAAGGATGCAAAAATATCTTGAGTGTAGTCTTCTGTGGAAATAATCAGATTGACTGTATCTTCCAATGTAAAGTCCTGGAGTTATTATTGTTATCTGTATTTGAGATGAAGATGAAGAGAGACATGCTTTTCTGATTATAGGAACCTGAGTTGCTGCTGCTAATTGATTCAGTTAAATACGTTTCTGCTCAGTAAGAGCAGCTCCTGTGATTTTAAACATATCTAAATACATTCCTAGCCGTGGGTTGATGAGATGAATCATGGATTCCACAGTGACTTCATATTGTCCAGGACTGATAAAAGAGAGGAAAAATAATTTTTTTTTTTCTCAGATCTCTTGATATTTCTGGTTGTTATGGTTATTGTGCTGGCACAGAATTGATTTCATTTCACACAATTTCCTTCATTTTACAAAAATGGAGAAACTGATTTTGCTGACATTTTAGTTTCACAATGCCTGCCTTTCTTAGAGAAAACCACTGCATTGTGAAAGGCGTTGGATGCAGTAGTAAGAATAACATCCTGTGCCTGGAAGGCATTGTGAGCCACCGGAATCAATCCAAGAACCTTATCAAGTACAAGTAAACAATAAAATGAAACCCATTTATCTGAACCGGCAGTAGAAATGTACAATATGAGGAGTGTTTGCTTAACCCTGTCAAAGCCACCACAGCAGCAGGGAAAAGCCTGGTTTGGTTTTTTTCCCCTGAGTTCCTGTTGTGTTCTGTGTGGCACTAGGCTTGTGGGGAGGGCAGGAGTGTGTACAGGTGTGTATCTGTATCTGCAGACACGTGTAGGTGAACATACAAACCATCTTCTGTTTGAAACAGAAAAATCAAAACTTCGTTTTAAATTAAGGTTTAGAGAACTAATGCACCAACATGAAAATAAGTCGTTTTTAATGTGATTTCAGACTACTACTATAAAATAAACCCCCCCGATTTTTGGTGCTGACATAACCTGGCCTGCGTGACCTGCTTTACAATAAGGAAGATTATATGGAGCCTGTGTATTTCTGAAAGAATGTCTAAAAAGCAGCAATGACTTCAGCTGTGATGCTAGGTTGAGAAGCAGTCATCCATTCAATCAGTTCTGCTCTCTCCTGCAGGTAGATACCTATTAAAGCTGGGTATCAAATCTACTTTGTCTGTGTTGATCCTGTCTTTGTCTGCAGCAGATTCACTGCTGTGACTACAGCTTCTAACAGGTTGGCTGCCCGAGTGTTTACCTGCATTTACACCTTACTCTGTTCTTTTCTGTGCCTGAACTTGACAGTGAAATAAGTTTGTTAGTTTGAGTAAGACTTGCAGTGACTGTGCTTTTACAAAGGTCCAAACACACTGATGGGTTTGTAGGTGCAGTATGGGTGCTTTTTCCTCTGTGCTGTTGGTACAGCAGCTGTTTGGCCAGTCATTCCAGGGTCTGGACACTTTTTTTTTAAAGCTATGACTAATACTAGTAAACAACATTAATAGAAGTGAGTTTTATAATGTATTTTATTAGCACTTGCATTCCAGGATGTTTTTCTGACTGTGAACAGTGAAACAATAAAAAATAGTGTTATTTTAGCTCATTTTCATTAGGAGGGCATTCCTCCAGCTGCTCTTTTACTCCTCATTCTGAACAAGCTGGGGAAAGAAAATAAGATGGAAAAACTTGTTGAGATGAATTCAGGGAGATCACTTACCTATTACTAGCACAGGCAAAACAAATTTGACTTTGAAAAAGTTAATTTATTGCCAAATCAAAAGAGTGGGATGGTGTGAAACAAAAAGAAAACTAAAATTGCCTTCCCCCTCTCCTTGCCAGGCTCAACTTCACTCCTCCATTCCTAATTCTTCCTCCACCTCCCTACCCTGAGCAATGCAGAATGATGGGGAATTGAAGGATTATGGTCAGTGCAACACTCTCAACCCATCCTCTGTACACTTTTCCTACCTATGGGCTTCTACTTACACTAGAGTAGCTCTAGAAAAAGATGTTAAAAAAAGTAAATGGGCTTACTGAACTCTACTATAAAAGAAAGTTACTTTCCTTGGTCCTTATTTCTACGAACAATTTTTGGTACTAATCAATATTCTTTTATTTCATAGCAAAAATTATAGTTGATGTTTTTGTTTGCTTGTACACAGGAGTAGTTGTGATGAGTTATTTTATGTAACACACTCTAAAATTGCTTCATGATTTGTAGTTTTGTAATTTCTTCAAATCTGGGATCCTCTCCCTCTCTGCTGCTATTAGATGTGCAGTTCTTAAACATACAGCAGTAGTAATACACTGAAGGACTTGAGTTCTCTTCATTTGAAAGCTATTACTTTGAAAATGAGTTCCATTCCCCTCCTGGTAACTTGTGTTGTAGGTGGGGAACAGATAACTACTGCAAGGATGCACACATGCAGTATGTCATGTGTATTTCCAATCATGTTGCATATTGAAAAATAAAGTTATTTTCATGCTGTTGGTAATATGTGTTTTGAAGACAGTTGGTATTAGAAGTCACTTTAAGACAAGCAAGGGAATATTTCACACTCATTTGGATAAGCTCTGTTTGGTAAGCTAGTTATGAGTCCTAACAGTTTGAAACACATGGCTTTGGTCTCTTACCTACTTGTAAGTAAACTCTAGTTTAAAAATTGCTTTGCATGAAGCGACACTAAGTATAAAAATTCTGAGTTAAAGAAAATAGTTGGTATTCTCAGGAGGATTACCCCAAAAAGCTCTTCAAGCTCTCTATCTTATGACACATCTGCTTTTTCAGTTGTGGGAATAAACTGAAATGCTTGGCCAACAGTTTATTTTTTTAAAGATTTGTGAACTTGAACTTGAGTTCAAGTATCATTTTTATCTTTCAGGCTTTTCTTGTGCTTAGGAACCAAACTAACAAAAATCACTGGTTACTTCTCTCCCTGCCCTTCAGGTGAAATAACTGAACACATATATAGATATAACAGGCTTTTAGCAGATGTTTTAAAGCATTCTTTTACATTTTTTACCCCCCTGACAAGTCGGTAATTCCCAAACTGAATGGTTGAGACAGAGGTATTTCCTTTGCTCTTTTATCAAGGTAGGTGGAAGTGATTAGAGCAAATTCTGTCATCAATTCCTAGTATTATACTTTTATCTTCTGTCCCTAATAGGTTGGTCATGTCAGCACACACTCCGGGTCAGTCCTTGATCTCCTCAGGCAGCCGCAGGCCACCCATGTGCTCAGAGCTGAAATGAGGGAGAAAGCCTTTTGAGATCCACGCAGATCTCTCACCATTGCTGGTCTGCTTCCTAAATTTCCTGCTTCAGAAGTCATTACAATCTGAGCTTTAATTTTAAATGACACTTCTAATCCCAGCAAGGAAAATTAATATTTAAAAAATAAAAAATAAGTGTTTTCTGTAACTTGATCCCAAGTGAATTCCATGTGTTGAGGCTGCTGCTGGCCATATCAAAGGAGCACAGCCCTCTCTGATAGCTGGGACACACCTTTGCAAAGATATTTTCCTTGTCTTTTATCTAAAGCTGTAGCTCTCTAGAGAATAAAGGGTTTCTGTAGAACTCCAGGGGATTCCTGGGCCGGGGGAATCCCAAACAAAAAATCAAGCTTTTTCGTTAGAGTTTCTTGATTATCTTGGAATAACTTACCAGGCTGCTCATTTGAGGTGATATTCTGAGACATTTTACATTCTCCTTGTGTTGCATGGGCAACCTAGCAAACAGTAATTAAGATTTATTTTTTTTTGTGTAACCCAGTGAAATCAAGGGAAGATGGGTGCTCCTGTGGTTCAGTTTTGTGGAAGGATGCTGTGTGCCAAATGCTGCTTCACTGAATTTCTGTTCTAATAACACTCATTTGGAATCCAGTTTAATAGGGGCTTTAGTGTTAGTTTTTCATCAGCTTGACATATACTGCTATGTTTTTGTGTTGAAGTTGCAACTTTTGGGATGACCCTGGGGCACAGCTTAGACATTTACTGAAGGTGAAGAATTTGTTAGAAGAAACTTTTTTTTTAATGGAATTTAAAGAGCCAGGTGAACTGCAAAGTACAATGAAAGTAGTGACTTTTAACACGGTGACTAAAATCAGAAAGTGTTTTCAACAGATTATTGTAAAAGGTGTATTAAGTAATAATTACTGCATACAACTGTTTCATACCTTAAAATTGTATTCAAAAAATTATTGCATGGAATTGGAAATACCTGAAAAACGCTAGTTTTAGAACTATGTTTTCAGTACTGAAAACTTATATCATTGTCAAGGGTTAGGGCTGGGCTGAGCATTGGACAAATGACAGATGCTCTCTGTTAACCCCTTTCCCTTCCCAGAAGGGGAAGAGAAAGAAGGAGAGAGATTTATGTATTGAAAAGAACACTAAGCCAGCTTTATGGAAAAAAATCCCAAACAATAAAATGAAATACATAGAAAACCAATCTTGACTCAACTTCCCTGGTGGCCATGATATCACTGTCTGTACTGGTGCTGTGGAGCAGGGACTGGGGAAGTCCAGATTGGACTTCATGACAGATAGGAATTGGATTCAGGAGCTGGCTTCTGGAACTGGATTTTGGAATGGACAGACTGGGGTTGAAGGCAGTATGGATGCAGAATACTCCTCAGGCACCAGCAATTGAGGGAGCTTGACCCTTGTGACCACTCAGCTTTATACCGAGTCTAAGGTCTATGGGATGGAACCCCTCGTTGGCCAGTTTGGGGTCACCTGTCCTGTTCACTTCTCCCTACAGGAGTGGCCTTTCCCTTCCTGCATCCCAGCGAGGCACACAGGATCCAGCAGGGCCTTGGTCTGCACAGGAGCAAGTATAAGCCAGAGCCTTGCTGCTCACCAGGCTGTGACTATATCAAGCATTTAGCATTTCTAGCAGACACTACAGAAATCTGCCATTAACTTCAGGCAGTGCAGTTAGTTAGAAGAGGATGAGCTGAAAAGGAAAATCACTGAACAGAATCAGTTCTGTTCTAGCTCAAACAAGGTCAAAGATCTGGCAACACATTAGACATTAATTTACATTGATGGGTGTAGAATCTGCTTCGCTGTCACCGCTGAAACGTGCACGGTGTGGAGTTTATGTGATACTCTGTCTGAACAATGAGTTCCCAGAGAAAATGGTATTTATTTATTCCTTTTTGGTGCAAAGTTTGGAGTGTTGCCTGAAAGTTGTGGAAATAATTTGTTGAAAGATCTGTCAGATCATTTATTATTTTATATATTCATATATTATGATTATCATGTCATTCATCACAGAAATAATTTAAAATCTGATCAAACTATCCAAGTTCCTTTTTTGAATAGTTATTATTTTAGATCAGAGTTGTACATAGCCATGTGCACAAACACACATGCACAGATTTCTACCATACCAGGAAAATGGAAGTGACACTAATGATGTTAATGCCATCAGATGTTATCGGTGCCCTCAGGTTAACTCATAACAATCAGGTGTGTGCCTTTTTGCCAAATGTTTCCACAGTTGTCCCTACCAGGCTAATGCACCTGATGATGATTAGAAAAAGGGTTGAAATACTGTTTACCTCAATCTTTGTGTCTATAATTTGTTTGGTGTTCTTTTACCTTCTTTAGCTTAGTCATATCCAAATGTAGATGTGATTCGTATTCAAGGAGATGTGTGTGAATTTCCTCATTATATAATAAGCTGACTTTGGAAATCTGTCTGATCTCTGCACTGGAGATTCACAGTAAACATTACAGCTTTTTGGAGCATGTGCTGGTAGGAACACACCAGACTAGAAATGGTTATGCAGAAAAGGCAGAAATAGTAATGATGCCAAGAGAAGGGAGTCATACTGTGTTCAGTTGCTTTGAAAGTTCAGTGTGTGTACTATAAGAAGAGTATTTGTGAGTTGTTGGCAACTCTGAATTGACAGTTATTTCAGCAGAGATGTCCCAGCTCTCTGGCAGAACGCTGGTGGCTTTTGTCACGCCCAGGACAGGGCTCAGCACTCTACTGCCTCTTATGTAGGCACAAGAGAAAAGGAGCTTGAGTGAAAACTGACTTGGATCTTCCCATCTAGAATTTGGATAACTTTATTTAAAAAATCAGACCTTTAAAGTATCTTAATCAAAGTACTGTATTTCATTTAGCCTGAAACCATTCTCTTGGAGATTTTCAATGGAATAAATCCTTGCTTCTTAAAAAAATTCTAAGGAGATTCAGGAACATCTGACATCCTCAAAACCTGGAGAGAATGGGAAAGCTATTTCCCACCATCTCTCTAGTAACTGTATAGTTATTTTCACTTTTTTAAAAGAGAAAATACAGTTATTCTAGTGTCACTGGCCAAAACGTTAAGCTCTTCTTAGTGAAAGTCATGTGACTTCTCTTGTGCTAGGAGGCACCTTGTGAAACTTAACAGAAAAGTGATGGAAGTTTGACTCCAGTTTACAGTGGGACTTGGGAAGCTTGTTATTTCAGAAGAGACATTCTTTTGGTATTGGAAGTAAGAAGCTAAATAATTTGGGTGTAATAATGGAGCAGTTAATGACAAATAGGATGCTATACACTGTATAGGGAAACATGTAGATGCTAGAACAGCTAAAGATAGGAATTACTGTTATGAATAGATTGACCAGGATATTTAAGTTGGAAAGAAACATTAGCTAGAAATGATGGAATTTGGAAAATGAAGCTGATGCAGCTGAGAAATACAGAACTACAGTGTAATTCATGAAGATCTGGTGCTTTGATCCCATAAAAGATGAACTAGAAATACAGATGTGGCTTGTAGCTGTATATACTGTCACGTGATGATTCCAAAGCAGGAGCCTTGGGTTTAGACAAGGTACATTATTTGCATTTATAACACATTGTTTTCTTCAGTGGACACTAAATCTTGAATATAAATACAGAAGAAAATCATTATGTTGGAATATTGCTGAAAGCAATTCAAGACAAGAAAAGAAAATGTTAGAAAAGAATGGAAAGGGAGCTTGTACAGAAGACTTGTCTTTGAAATTGCATTTAAAGTTAAAATCCTGCAGCTCAATATTCTACAGCTGACTACTTCAGCTTTACTTTTCTATTAACCTATGGGTAACTTCTGTCAGAAAATTAAATGGGGAAGAATGAGTGTTTAGAAATAAATCAATTTTAAAGATTGAATGTTTGTACTCATCAGAAGTAAAGTAAATAGACTATCAATTTCCAAGTCAGTCTTTTGGGGACTTGCATTTAGGTAAACATTAGTTACAGGTTATTGTTATTAATAGTTGAAAGCCAACAAAGTGCTTTAGCAGCAAGGACAAAAGTTTTTTGAAATGCTTGCTGTGCTGTTGGTGCAGAGTTATACTCAAAAACATTGGATGTGAAATTGAGCAGATACTGCTTTAGAATTTTGTGATTCACTTTGGCTTTTTTACATCTTTCTGTTTTTTTTGTGTTAGTGGCTTTCATTTGTCTGGTGGTTCAATCTTCTCTTTTGGAGTGTCATAAGGTGCAGAAAAGGGGCAGGTGAGCTTGCAGAAGATAAAGGAAGAGGATTTCTTTGTTAGGATTTTTATTCATAACTTCCCTCTAGTTGCAGCCCACTTTGTCAAATATACATAGAGTTGCTACACTTCAGCATTCCTGGACCAATTTCAGCAAATCTGTTAGAGGAGGAGATTTAAACAAATGGATACAAGCAAGCCACAGTAAACATGATATAGATTCAGTTGCTCTTCCGAGTTCCTGATTTATAGCTAGTATCAGCAGATACTTAGGTGATAAAGTGAGGAAGGTAAGGTCCTTAATAAAAGTGATCCAGAACTCTGGATGGAAGGAGATTTCCTCAAAAGATGAAATATTTCAGTTCAGAGCTTATTCTTGTAACAAATCTGAGAAAGGGTCTCTTGTTGATTTCTACTTGATAAGGATTTTTCTTTTGGCAATGAATCACCCTCAGAACAACCTTCTTCTAGTGCTGTAGGTATTCTTGGGAGTACAGTTAGAGCTTCTAAAATAAACATATGGAATTTCTAAGTCTTTGGTTACTCATGGGTGCTTTATTTTCTGGCAGGGATTTGGACAGTCCCATAGCATATGCAAGAGAGCATCCCTGTCAGAGATAAATACTGCCAGCATTTGCTTGTGCTGGCAATTCCAGCTGTGTGCTTTCAAAATGGAGCACGCTGTGGGCCAGATCCTGCTTGCTTTGTTTGATGATCAGCTCTAGGCCAACAGACAGGAATTGATAAAAGGCTTTTCAGAATTTAATATATGAACTGTTGCTACAGTTCAAGCTACAGTCACCAGGTTACAGTTCTACTACTGGGGCCTGTATCAGCTCATCTCGGATGTGACTGATGAGGATCAGGCACAAAAGTACACTCCCACCATTTGTTCAGTAACAAGTATTCCAATCTGTTTGAGTAATACAAACAGGATTTTGTCTGCTGTTTACTTTTGTAGAACAGTTTGAGTTAATTGATGTTAAAATCTCCCAAGGGTACGTAATTAAGCCATTTGAAGAGGCTGAATAGATGATGCAATAGGCCACAAGAGAGCTGTGGACTCTGCTTCCATGGCTGAGTGCCTCTGAAAACATAGAAAAGGGGCAATATTTTCTAAGTGTAGTCATGTAGACAAGCTATTAAGATTGTACCTAGAAGGTTGTGTAAGGCAACGTTATCACTGGGAGATCAGCTGTATGGCATGGATCTTGGGATACAACTGCCATCAGTAGTGAACAAATACTGTGTAGCTGCTGTCACTCATGAAGTCTGCACATCAAGTTATCCCACTGCTATTAGAGAATGAACAGTTCCTATATAAAGGATAATGGTCTGGATCACAGCCTGGCAACAACCAGCTCTGAGATGGCCTTCTCCTGTTTATCCTAAGTGCACCACACCTCCTTCTGGTACATCGAAGAATTTCTGCTATGTAAGCTCTGTGTAAAGCAGACTGAGCTTCATCCCCTGTGTTCAGAGAAAGGCTATTCAGCTTACCTAAGTCTTTCAAAGATCACTTAAAAACATCACTTGAGAAACTGAGCTAAAGCAGTGATTGCCTCTGATTTATTCATTTTCATGGCAGCCTACTGCTACACCCTGTTATTTTTTTCTTAGGCATAATTTGCTACTTGACTCAGGGAGCAAACAAAAGACAAGTTCTCTCATTTAGCTAGAGGCACTGCTTTCAGATGTATGGCACAGCATCCACATCCTGTAAATATGTGCAGGGAATGGCTTGATAGAAACTCGTTAACAGTTTAAGTTTGCACATGAGAAACATGGAGAGGGAGACAGTTTTATTCCATTAATTAACTGGAGCAAAAAGGTCCTTTGCCTAAAGTATCTACTTTATAAACTGTGCTTAACTTAAGAAAAAGCTGCAGGGGGGCAGCTGGAAAAGGGGAAAAAGAATCTGATGAAATATTAATAGAATTAAATGGTTCATCTGGAAGGGACCTGCAGCAATTGCCTAGTCCAGCTGCCTGACCACTTCAGGGCTGACCAAATAAAGTGTATTAAGGGCATCATCCAAATGCATGTAAATACTGATAGGCTTGGGGCAGTGATCACCACCATAGGAAGGCTGTTCTGGTGTTTGACTATTCTGGTAATGAAATGTTTCCTAACATAGTATGTGCTTCTTATATGACAATATAGGAAGATAATGATTCAGTGTTTCTACTGGGTGTTTTTAATAAAAGTGGAAATAGTCAGGGAAGAGCTGGTGTGACTGCTGCTTCCAAAAGGAGTCCTTAGAGAGCTTTGGTTTCTGTGAACAAAGGACTAATAGATAGATAGTTTTACTTGGCATAAGCTGGTATTTGGAGAGGGGTGAAGCATTCAGTAAAACTGTATTTGTCACACTGAAAACATGGCCAAGTACTTTTGCAGGAAATAAGAAATAATCAGAACTCTCTGCAGCACCAAAATCCTTCATTGTGTTCACCTAAACAACTATGTTTTTTTGTTTTTCTGTGAAAACGTGGTTCAGACAATTTCTGTGTTTAAAAGATTATTGGAAAGGTGGCCTGTTAATACTTTGCATCTTTGCAAGGTTTTTGGGAGGGAAGTGTTTTGAGGCAAGTATTGAAATAGGAGGGGATAGATGGGCTCCAATTTTGAAAAGCAAGGTGGAGAAGGTTCTGAATAATAGTGTATTATATAGTATAGCAATGAGGCCTTGTGGCCAGGAGGAGGGACCTCATCAGTGTCTATCAATATGTTCAGGGTGAGTGTAGGGAGGATGGAGCCAGACTCTGCTCAGTGTCATCCAGGGACAGGACAAGAGGCAATGGGAGTCAGTTGGAGCACAAGAGGTTGAGGGGAAACACAAGAAAAAACTTGTTGCCAGTGAGGATGGCAGAGCCTGGTAGGGGCTGCCCAGGGAGGTTGTGGAGTCTCCTGCTCTGGAGACATTCCAGACCTGCCCGGATCTGTTCCTGGGTGACTTGGTCTAGGTGCCCCTGCTCAGGCAGGGGGGTTGGACTAGATGATCTTCTAGGTCCCTTCCAAACCCCTGACATTCTGTGATTACACATACAGTTGTGTGTAATATATGTATATTTAATGCACACACAATTACATTTAATTGTAGAAATACTTTTCTACTAGATTTCTTGTTAAAAAATTACACTCTGTAGGAATCCTTGTAGTATAACATGTATCAACATTCACATGTATAGAGAAACTAGCTGTATATGTATAGTTCTGTGAGGTGTTTTATGAACTTTGGGAGGCACTGTTGCATTCCTGAGTACCCTGTTCCAGGCTAAGAGCTTTCTCAGACATAGGTGTTCTGTAGATACATGTGCAATAGGCCGTGCATGGCAGTGAAGCTTTTTCCCTTAATTTGTACAAGTCCTTCAGAGTTCAGCCCTGCTTGCGCTCACTGCATTATTGGTTTCTGTTTCCCCTGCCTTAGGAGTGTATTGAAAATCAGTGATTTCTTGCAAATTTTAGGAAGAAGAGAAAATTCAAGAACTTCTATGCCCATTTAGTATTCCTAGTTTTCAAAGCAGTTTTTGTCTTTGGGTTCTTAGCTCCTTACTGACTGACTTGTGTCCCATGTTTTGTTATAATTGTCACTACTTTATTGGATGCATAAGGCCTTGTTAAGTCTTCAGACCAGCAGGCAGTATTCCTGTTATACTTAACAATCTAGTGTTCAGCTTTATTTTTGCTCTGTAGTCAGCTTTCATATGTAAGGAATATACCAACAATCACACAGCTTCACATGCCCCTCTGATCTGTAAAAGTGACAGGGTAATGTCACTAGGAATCAAAGCAATCTGTCTTTAAACGGCAGAGTTTAGTGTGTCAGGGACATTTAAACACTTCTCTTTAGTTTTCTCATCTGTGGTACTTTAAACAAGTCCAATGCTGTTATGTGACAACCCTTGTTGACAAGACCAATAGTTCCCACTGTTATAATCTCTCCTTGTTTTCCTTTGGCAAAAGATAATTTTGGAGGGGAGAGGCTTTTGTTTACTTTTCCTTTTTTTTCCCCTCTCCTTTCCTCCTCTTCTCCTTTCTCCCCTTCTTCTTTCCTCCTTTCCATTTGCATCACTTTTCTTTACCCTTTGCTTTTCCCTTCTCTTTGTCTCAAACCACAGATAGATCTGGGAGTAGAGTGGAATGGTTTCATTTCTGTTTAAGGCTTGGATTTTGCTGGGAGCTGATAGAAAGAGGCTCAGTGCAATTTTTGGTATCAAGTTCCCGTGCTGATGTGCAGAGAAGATCCTACACCCTGTGCCTGGGCAGAGAAGCTATAGCTTTTTCTACAGTGATGCTAATGGGTTGGGCACTGAGGACAAATTTATTAAGAAATCATCATCTGTATGGATAAAATGCAATTGCCAAACAAAAAATAGTGAGGAAAGTTTCAGCTTCTAAGTTAATCATCCTTTCTGTGCAGACTTTCATGTACTTTTCATAACTGGTTAATCTTATTTCCCCAACAAGTAGTTACCAGCATCTCTAAGTGCCTGCTTGCTGTCTTCCCTGACAAGTATCAGAACAACAGAAACCAAAAAGCAGTAGCTGCTTTTGGCATTAGATCTGTATTGTAGACAGCTCATCCAGAAGTGCCAGGAAATGATTTAAGAAGGATGTTCAGGAGCTCAGCATCTAATTTCACTCCGAGTGCTCCTGTGTCAGCACTGTACCAGCATAGATCCATACAGAGGCAGAGATGACAAACAGATGTTTGGTGAAGAAAGTAACAGCTCAGCCAGATGAAATTCAGCACAGGAGGGTTAGCAGCATCATGTCCCTGCAAAGCTACTGGTCTATCTTTTCATCTTTGCACTGAATCAGTCTGAGGTTGGCTCCAGCTAGAAGGTGCTTAGCATGGTTGGGTGCTGGCTGGTGAGGCTGCCAGAGCTCTGCTTGTCTAGTCCTGCTCTGGCAGTAGAGTTCTCCTTGGATTGCCCAGCATGTGTCTGCACCATAGCTGATTGCAGGTGCTCTTCCTTCTTCACGCTCCTCCACTAAATAAATACTGATGCCTTGTAACATGCTCAGGAAGACAGAAAAAAATGAGAGAATACACGTCTGCCTTCTCAGTTATGATGAAAGGAACTTGAAAATATGAATTGAAGAAGCAAGTATTTGCACACAGAATGCAGAAACCAGGATATATGCAAGAAAGATGTTAATTTTTCTGGGTTAGGTGTTAGGATGCCTGCACTGTAAACTGATCTCTCAGATGGGTTTTGAAATGCTGGTTTTTTTCCTTTAAAGCAGGTAAGTGTTCTTTTTCCATGGAAGAGATTTCACTGTGCTTCATTTTTCTGTTGCTCTGGAGCAATGGGCACACACAAATCTGTACTTTTTGCCTTTCAGCCTCTACATAATGAAAGGTAGATTCTGTATATATAGAACATATAACAAATGTTAGATTTATTAGGTAGCTTTCTACAACAATGTTTTTTAAATTTCCATACAAAGGAAATGGTAGAATGATGCAGAAACACTCAGTTCCCTTCAATATGCTAGGAGGAGCTTTGAAGTCCTGGAAAGATCATTATGCCAACAGAAGCATGAGTATTAGCCCTCTGCAGAGATCTAATTCTTTCTGTACTAATGAACAGATTTTGTATTACAATGCAAGTAACATACAGAAGGTCTGTCCTTTTATAAGAGCTATTTTAAGGTTTTTGACCATTACAGTCAGTCAAGACCCTTTATAAACAGTTTTGTGTATTGAAAAATAAGTCTCTACAGAAACTGTTGTCCTCTTCTGTGTTTTCTGAAATTTTGAAACACTAGGGGCTGATGGAGTAAAAGGTCTAGTGCCCATAGTGGATACAACAACTGAAAGAACAACTTGCTTTTTGAGCAAGAGGCAATTGGAGATTCCATGTGCATGCCTTTTGGACTTGGCCTGACAAGCCATGCTGCAACTGTGGAGCAATGTCTTAATGAAAGACTACTTGCTAATTCACTGACCCATATCCTGTTCATCAGACGTGATGCTTAAATGATTGTCTAGATGAGGATTGTTAATGAGCTCCTGGGAGCTTGGCATTATTAACAAAAGAAGAGTAAGCACTGCTGATTGTTGACACAGTTGTAGTTGTAATATCTAATTAATATTTTTTAAATGCTATGGTCTTGGATTTGCCTCATGCCAAAAAAGTAGTTAGCCAGGGAAAGTAATATTTATGTCTGGTATCAAGCACAAAAAAAAAAAGCAGTGTGATGCTGTCTAAATCTTCCAGTAGTTTATATGCAATTTAGTAGTTACAAGGTTTCTTCTGATTAACATTTAAATACAATAAAAATGTGTGGAAATGTGTATCAAGGGCTGTTTATATACATAATACTCTCCAGCAAAATACACCTGGGGAGTTACTGATGCAAAGACAGGGATGTGAGTCAAAGGTCTCAAGTACAAGGACAAAGGATGTTTGGAGAATTAATGTGTATTCTGAGGCTGGACCCTTTGTGTCCTGGTGCAAAAGTAGTGTTTTTTCTATCAGAAAACTATCCAGAATACAGACCTTACTGAACAAATGTATGGAAGTGCATTTAGTACTTGCACAATATTTGAACAGAATATACAATACAATACTTAAACAGCTTTTTTAAAATCTTAAGAGTGGATACTTTGGTGATGGCTCTGGGGAGACCTTGTTGTGACCCTTCAGTACTTAAAGGGGGCCTATAAAAGTCACAGAATGGGGAGGCTTGGAAGGGACTGTTGGGAATCATAGAGTGCAGCCCAACACCTAGGGAAGGCCACAAAGGTGAAGACAGATATTTCAGCAGAGCCCATTGGATATAGGACAAGGCATAATGGTTTTAAACTAAAAGAGGGGAGATTAGACTAGATAGAAGGAAAAAAATATTACACTGAGGATGGTGAAACAGTGGAGCAGGTTTCCCAGAGAGGTGGAGATGCCCCCTCCCTGAAAACATTCAAGGTCAGGTTGGATGGGGCTGTGGGCAACCTGATGCAGTTGAAGGTGCCCCTGCTCACTGCAGGATGGTTGGACTAGATGACCCTTAAAGGTCCCTTCTAACGGAAAACATTCTATGGTGTCTTTATCCCTTTTATTTTTTTCTCCCCCCCCCCTTGCCTTGGTTTTTTGTTTTTTTTTTTCATTCCTTCTTTGCTATGCCACCATCTTTTCATCTCAGTTGTCATTTTCCAGGGGAGGGTCTGCTTCTGCCTTTTACCATTCTTAATAATAGAGGATTTTGTCAGATATAAGTTGGAACTGGCAGTGCAAACTAGTAAGATCACACCTTGCTCCTTTTACTACCTTGAGTAGATTGTGCTGTGTGTACAATATCTCTTTCATATGTCTAGAGAATCCAACAGCAGATGACTGTCTTGTTTTGTTAACTACTACTAAGTATATTACTATGTATTTGCTTCCAAACATTGTGTAGTAGAAACAGGGAGAAATCTTTATTCCTCTCAATACTGAAAGACAGCTACTAACAGGTAATTAAACCTGGTTAATTCTTTAATTACCACTAACTCTTCTGAAATGAAGAACTGATATCTTCATGCTTGTGTTGCTAGGAAGTGACATCTGTTCCATTCTCATCAATAGTACTGTTATTTCTGTTATATTGAGGTGCTGGAGAGTGCAGAGGAGGCAATGAAGCTGGTGAAGGGCCTGCAGAATATATCTTATGAAGAGTGATTGAAGGAGCTGGGACTGTTCAGCTTGAGGAAGAGGAGGCTGAGGGGAGACCTTCTCACTCTCTACATCTAACTGAAAGGACATTGTAGAGAGGTTGGTGCTGGTGTCTTCTCACAGGTAGTTAGTGATAGAACAAGAGGGAATGGATTCAGGCTGCACCAGGAGGTTTAGACTGGGCATTAGGGAAAAAGTTTGAATTGAAAGAGTGGTC
Source organism: Ceyx cyanopectus (assembly GCA_013401355.1). Lineage (NCBI taxonomy): Eukaryota > Metazoa > Chordata > Aves > Coraciiformes > Alcedinidae > Ceyx > Ceyx cyanopectus. Next base: position 21,152 of record VYZU01011084.1, read on the forward strand.
AAACACTGGCACAGGCTGCCCAGGGAGGTGATTGAGTCACCATCCCTGGATGTGTTTAAGGGTTGTTTGGATGTGGTTTTGAGGGACGTGGTTTAAGGGTGAACTTTGTAGAGAAGGGCTAATGGTTGGTCTTGATGATCCCAAGGGGCTTTTCTAACCTGAACGATTCTGTGATTCTGTTTTGTATTGCCATTGTTACCTCAAACACCCCCAAGGATGTCATAATAATGGGAAATAAACTGATTTAGGAAAGATTAATTTCAATGCTTGAAGAGTTGCTAATGATCCATAAAGCCTGTAGTAATGCAGTATATTTGTACACAATTTTGGGGTGAATAATTGGCAGATCTTGTCCTGTTTTGGGGGAACATGTTCAGATGCCAAAGTGGTGATGTCAGTTAGCATATAATGTAGACAAAAGAAGTATTTCAATCAAATTTTAAAGATGTTGCACTTTTAAAGACAACAAAGATCTGTTGCATTCATGAACTAGAAATGAACCATCATCTCTGATACTGAAAGAATAAAGTGTTTGTGGTGGTGGTTTCTCTTTCTCCTGTGGTTTTTGCAGAGAGTCTGTAAAAGTGCTTCTCTTTCTGAGCAGAGTGAATAAGATTATAAACTAACCTGTGAGAGAAGCTGAAAAACATACATTTTCCTGAGTTCCATGTTGTGAATGCTTCTAACCTCAACTTCCATGGCCACATCTCAGTTTACAGCTGGACCTGTACAGCTGCACAAATTAGCCCAACTGGATTTAATTGAGCTATGAACACTAACAGGCCTTTCCACTAGCATCATATGTACCTCTGTACAGTATGTTATTGTCACAGGTGTACTAAAAATGACAGGAAGCTGATGGAGTCACATCAATCAAACTTGACATTAATATTCTCTATTTTTAGTGCACATGCATGTGATTTTTGCGTGTTCATTCCTGTGTTAACCTAACCAGTACTGCCATAGGAATACTGTCATGATTTAATGCCAGTATATGTGACCCTGTGCTAAGCCAGAGGGACATACATACACCCAATGCCCACTAGTAGTTGCTGTGCTCTGTAATTCAACTCTGTAATTCAGTAATGTTTAAAAAACAACTAAATGGTTACCACATGGTGGAAAATTAGCAATAGGGGACTCAAATTTTTGTGCAGTATTAAATCTGCACATGGAAAAAGTTAAATATCATCCTCAATACTATCCATGTGTTTAGTCACATTGAATGAAATGCTTATAAAGCATGACATTATTTAATTTTTATAAGGTTTCCCACATCCAGTAAAATTTATTGCAGTTGCTTTGAAAAGCTTTGTGCAGGTGCCTTTTGAGCTGAGCTCACTGAAGTCAGAACATCACACACACTATGTGCAGTTAGTCACTGGATACGTAGTATGGTATTTAAGTAATCCCATAGTGAATTGATTTTTAGTAATCCAATAGTTTGGTGGGATTGTGTGTATATAATTCACATGCAGAATATTGGAATATAATCTTCAACAAATTGTGACATGAGAATTTGCTGTGGTGCAGAGTCTTTTGGCATTGTGCAAGGGGGTCTGTGGTTCCCTGTAAGAGTGGTCCTGTTGCTGCTTTTATTTTTTCATTGTCCAGGGAAATAACTTGAGGAATACCAACATCTGCACAGGAAGGGTACTAGACATTTGCAGATCTGGGTTTAGCCCCATGCTGATAAGCACTGGTACTGGTATCTTTGGGATATTAATACTGGGAGTCAAGATGGAATCACTTTGTTGCTTTTGAGAAGGTAGTTGAACTTCTCTGTCAGTTTGAATTATTTGGTAAATTGAAGTAGCACAATAATCTGTTATCCAGGGATGGGATGGCATATTAATCTGAATGGTGACATTTGTTTATCATTCCTTGTATGAGATTTACATGACTTGAGTTAGATTCCAGATTTTTCCTGTTGCTGATGCCATTCATCATCACTTAAAATAGAACTGTCTCATGTGGGTGTTCCTGATGCATAGATGATATTTGGGAACTTCTTCCTGGTTTTTAGGCATTGAGTGTGGGAGTCTGTGCCTGTATGAGAATGCAGTTGAAGTTATTTTGTTCACAAGCAATTTGGTATTTGTTCTCAAATGGCAGGTGAAGGGTGCTTCTGGAACTTCAGACTCACACTGGGATTATATCTGTGGCACTCTGTAGTTAATTTAACTACTACTTTAGCTCAGAGGAAGGCAGCAGTAAGGAAATTCTGTTTGTGCTTCTGTGGCTGAATCCATGGCAAGACACTGTCCATAAGCAGGAAAGTGAAGTTCTTCTTCAGCCCCACCAAACTTCCCTGCCTACTGACTAGTGCATGCTCAAATATTGCAAACTAGGCTTTTGTGAGGATGAGGGAAAAGGGCACTTTCACATATCAGTGTGAAGGTGGGCAAGAGTCCAACCTGCCTATGTAAAAATAATCTTATGCTACTCTCAGTTTATTTTTCCTGTAATACTGTAGTGATGGTTAAGGTGTCAATGTCTAGCCTGGCTCAGTCCTAAGTCCCATGGCAGCTGTTGACATTTGGTTAGAATTCGTTGTTCTGCTTGTGCTGGTGAGCACAAATAATATGTTGGAAAGGGAGTGGATATTTAAACAGGTTAATATGTGGTAGTGTAGGTGTGAATCTGCAGCATGGTTTTTATACTGTGGAAAGTGTCTGTATGCCTGCCTTAGGTTTCTGAAGTGAATGTAAATAGGAGCACAAGCAAGTTTACTTTTGCTGCAGGGAGTAGATATTTTCCACTGGGGCAGTTACTGCAGGTAGCTGATGAGATCCCAACTCATGCTGCAGCTGATATTTCAGTGATTTATTTTCCTGTCCATCCCCTGAACCCTGACCCGTCCCTTAGTCTCATCCTTGGCTGTGGAAATCAGAGGCTGATCAGTATTTCCATTGACACCAGTGTGTTTGGATTGGGACTTTATCCTTTTATCTGTGTTAGTTTGAGCCCTTATTGCTCTGAAAATTAAGTCTGATGGTCATTTTCCATCAAGTCTTGGTAGCTCTGTATTTTTGTAGATATTTACTTGCTTGTAGTAACTGGTTTGGGTTTTTTTTCTAACGCTTTCTCTAGTATTTATTTGCAATTCTTTTTCTCTTACTACATGTCCAAATCTTGCAAGTCCTAGTAAAAATAATAAATAATAATTTTTTTTTTAAATCTATGTTGACTAAAAGTAATGAAAAACAATAAGATTTTTAAGGTTGTCTGTGCACTGAGGAAGAAGATCTGAAGTCTGAGAGCTACAGTTCAATATGCTGCATTACGATCAATCTCCCTTTCTACTCTTGTAGTGATAATATCTTTTTCCCAGAAACTGCTTTTGGCTGGGAGTGTTTAACCATATATCACCTTCAGGCAGGTGGCAGGTGATCAAAGCCAAGAAAAGCTGCGAAGTGTAACTACCTAAGTGTCAGTGGTTTGGACGTTTTTTATTTTTTCCCCAACCACAGCACTTTTTTTTTTTATTATTCTGACTTTCTTTCATGTAAAAATAGTCAGAGCAGGAATTGTCAGAAAGCTGCACAATGCAGTGGCTGCACTTTTGAAGCTGGTTCTAAGATTTTCGTAATACTTATTGAAAGTCAGAGATGGTTTCATAAGCCAGGCTATGACAGCTGTTCTTCACAAGTAGTGCTTCCGCAGTGGCCTTTTCACTCACTGTAGGCACTGGTAAATGAGGAGGTTATTTGCAGAGGACTCTGAAAAGGCAAGTGGAGAATTAGTGACAATGTATTTTAGAAACTAGAGCACTCTCAGTACTCATTTTTTGTTTATTGTGAAAGACTTCCCAGCTTAGAATTTCCCATCTGAAAAAAAAAAGCGAAGGTTGGATATAAAAGTGCATAAAACCAGAGTAGGATATGAAAAATATCCTGCCCACCCACAACCCCAAACCAACTAAATAAAATTTAAGTTCTTAATGCTCTGGCAGAACAGGAGATGGGGAGCTTAGGAAATTGATATACACAATGCAGGTGGGGAGAGAGAGATGACAACATTTGTTAACTGCAGTTCCTTGTTATTACAGCTATACCTTTGTTTGTACTTTGCATCCGTCTAGGGGCTAAAATATTAAAGAAAAAGAAAGCTCTATAAAGTACACAGTGTTTGTTTTACAGTCACAAGACAAAGGTTTTGAACAAGAGGAAAGACTTGCAAAAATGGCATTGTTTGAGTTCCCTCAGTCTTATGAAGGAAACACAGAGCCAGAGAGAATCCAGTTTAGGGGTGAGCATTCCACTGAGCTGGTTACCTCCAAACTCACAAATACTGTCACAATTTGGGTGTAAGGCCTGAGGCATATGAATCATTTTGAAGAGACAGCCTTGGCATGCTGCAGATTTTTATTTTATTTTTTAAAATCCAAGTTCCACTAATGCAGCCTTTGACTGAAACAAAAGAAAATGAAAGCATTTCTGTGACAGGCTGAGCACTTTCATGCCTGTCCAGGACTTTGTGCTGGGAGGTTTCCTGTGGCAGCCCCAGGCCTGGTTGTGGCTGAACTCTGCAGCACAGGCTCAGAGTGGTTCTGGGGGAGGCCATGGGGACAGCTGGAGTGCTGAGGAGGAGCAGGAACAGGTGTGCTGATCTTTTCTGCACTGCTGCACTTATTAATTGCTCTAAATTGCATATGCTGTGAAGGTTCACTGAACAACTATTTCCTTTCTTCCTTTGCCCTTGCACCCCTGTGGGTACTTGACTGGGTAATGATTTTGGTCTTGGTGCAACAATTTGGCTGGAAAGTTCCATGGCAGTTGTGATGGAAGAAGGTGGACAGGCTGCAGATTTATAAACTCCATGAAAAGCTTTGTATGCACTGCAATCAATGGATAAAATGATCATGTAGTGGGATTGGATTTTCAGTTTATGCATCTTGGCTCTTTTGAATTTTAATTTTCATCCTCTTATACATGGGGAAAAATATGTTCTGTAAACCAGCACATGGTTGTTCTGTGGTTGAGCACATAAGTAAAACTTGTCCCTCTCACCTTCATAGCTGTTTTTAATTGTGTGTGTCTGTAAAAATAGATATTATTTTAAGTGTTTTGTGAACATTACAGCCTATTGTTTTAAGCTGTATCTACTAGAGTGTTATGTTTGATAAGTGTGGCTCTTCATTGATGTATATCATACCTAGAGAAATACATAGGGCAAGAGTTAATCCTAGATATATATTATTTTTTTTTTCAGGAAGTTGCTAGTAACACTGAAAAAGCAACACAAGCTGTGCCAAAGCTGTCTCTCTACTGCCTACTGCAATTGTTTTTAAGTGAAGTAGTTGTCTGTTTCATCTTCTCAGCACCTGTAGGAATATTTTACAAGGAGACACCTGTTCTGTATAAAAGTAATGCAAAATTGATAACATTTCATTGCACTCGGGCCCACTGAAATCTCCACTGAAGTCCAGAGGGATTCCACTCCTTTCAGCGGCTGCTTGGAGCTCTAAAGGCCCATGTCTTTAGTATTGCATGACTGGCTTCTTTGAAGAGAATCTGGTACTATGAAAAATTAAAGTGATCATTTAGACAAGACATAATTAAGTGAACAGAACTAATGAAACGCTGCAGAAGTATCATCAAATATGAAGTTCCAAATGCCCCCCAACGGGCACTTCTCGATGAACGACTACCCAAAAGCATTGGCCCCAGCTTTTGAGAACATATATTCATTTATTTTATACTTCTCTGGATAATGGGGCATCCATGATACTTTACATATTTCATTAGCATACATTTCAAGCTCAGAGTTTTCACTAAGGAATCAAAAGTGGAGTCATTTTAGTAGAGACATGATTTGTTCAGTAGCTGCAAATCTGCTCTGCTGTTGCAGGCTGTTGTAAAAGCTTCATTTCTGAGTATGTAGCTGAGCTGCTTTTGTTCCTGTCATTCTACAGGCAAAATATATTGTTGTGCACTGTTAGCACCTGTCTAATCCTTATATTTTGGAAAAGGACCACTTGAAAGTACTTTCCTCACCTGTGCTTCTCGTGCAGATTACTGGTGTCCTACTGCTCTGTACCTGAGGAGACCTAGGAACAAAGGCATGTTTCTGGGCTTTGCTCCACTTACATAAACTCTACCATGTCCCAGTCAAGGTCTGTTAAATCACAGTAGAATAACGATGGTTTTGCATTGGAGTGAAGTTGAGGAATAAATTTTTCAGGACCGTTGTGATGGTTGCATTTTCTAGGGGGTTTGGCTTAGAGTTTTTATTCTAATTTACACACAAAACCAAAAACCAGCCCAGCTGATAGAAGGGGAACAAATGCAAATATAAGCTAATTTCAGCTCATATAATCTCCTTCATTGCAATGAATTATTGCACTCTTCCATTCATCTTTGTTAAAGCTGCTGCCATCTTTGTACTTCATTAATTCCAACAGGATGATTTCTAACAAGCAAAGTCTTGTTTTAAAAAACAAAACCAAACCCCCAAATTTTGTGAGCCATTTTCATTGCCTGCTCTGCCTGTCAGTAGGAATGTACAAGAAGCACAGCAAAGAGCAGGACAAGATGTGTTATGTGAATGGACACTTGGCATTTTTACTCATGAAGGAAAATGCAAGGGCTAAAAAGATGAAGATGACACAATACTTGTCACTCACATGTATCCATGAATACATCTACTCCAAGAGAAGGCAGCAGAATACCTAATGGCTGGGAACTCACAGGGCCTTTTGTTTCCTGAGAGATCACAAGTGGAAGTAAAGGTCGTAACAGAAGCCAGTCATCTACTATTCCATGTATAACCCTGCTGTATATTTTAGAGTGGTCACCTAGATGCCACAGAGGTCTGGATGAGGAAATAATTTTAAGCAGGACAACAGGAGCAAGTTTTTCAGCAGAGAAATGAAGCCTCTCAGTGGTTTGTAGCAGCGTAGTGGAATCAGAAGTGGGGAAATAAATTCTGCCTTTGTAGATGAAGAACATCCTGTGAGGATGGCTCTAGATTTAAGATGCATCTCTTGAGTGCTTATTGCTGATCGTTTTTACATTGTCTTGGAGCAGTTGGAGCTACTCTGCATTCCTTACTCAAGCAGAACTGATCTTGTTCTGAGGCAGGATTTTACTAACAAAAGGGCACAGAATTCAGAAATAGGCCTTTGAAAGTCTGGTTAGTAGAATTTGGCTGAGTACCATCAAAAGCTGTAAATATTTGTATTTCAAGCTAGCTTTGTGTTTTTAAGTAAGTTGTCCTTAGTGTAAAATGTTTAAGAGATTAGTGATAAATTTGTGTTCTTAACTTGGAGTTAGTTGCAAAGTCACAGCTTTGTACATGACTTTTTTTTGCATGTATGCAAGCATGTATGTATACATGGAAGCATTTGGAAGTGCACTGGTAGAGGGTCTCAATGTCTGCATGCTCATTACTTTTGTTGTGGGCTTTTTTTTTAAATTTTGGTTGTTTCTTTGGATGTTGGGTTTTGTTTTGTTTTTAGAAGTCTCAATTTTAAAGGGTATTATCAGGCAGTCTGCTTTCTCTAGGAGATTTCAGGCTGGGTTTGGAAGCCCCATCTTGTGTGGGTGATACTTGGCCCTGACTAATGACATTGTACAAGCAAAGAAACCCCTTGTATTAATCTTTCTGAAATATCAGGGTTTATAAATCCTTCCAGCTAGGGGGACTTTCTCTGAAATATGAAGTGGTGCATGAGTTTTGAATGTTCATCCAGCAGCCCATGTTTGCCCTTGAAAAAAGAGGGATTACATAGAGCCAGCAGTATTTTAGTTTTCTGAAAGACTGAGGAGTTCTCTTCTACACCACTGCGATGTGAGTGAATTGTTAGCAACACAATGGACCCAGGATTCTTATTTATTAGCACTTGGACTGCAGTGATCAGTCTGCAGGTTTTGCCTCATCTCAAATGTCCGTTTTCCAGTTCTCACTCCCATATTTGTATGAGTTACTGTACACATATAATTGTGTACAATGCCTCATAATATTTCTGTGAGTGTAATGCTCTGCCAGAGTGGGAACAGATGATGAGAATGCCTATTGGCAACTTGGGGATTTTTGTGTCTGATTCAAGCACAGAATCTTGCCCTTTTGCTGGGCTTAATTTTTTTTTTTTAATGTATAGAATAATCATGAATATACCCACATTTGACCCAGCAATGAAAGTTTTATTTTTTAATCTGTTTTTTCTTTCTAGCAAATAAAGGGAAGAGTGTAGGTATGCCAAAGACCATTAGATCTTTTTTGCTTCCCTTCCTGCTGCTGTTTTAGGAGTCAGAGGTATAGCTAAAAATGATGTATGAAATTAGCTTGGCAGATACCAATGGGAATTTACATGTAATAAATAATAAAAAGTAGTATTAATATGAACAAAACCTCCTGTATGTTTTGGAAATCTCACCTTAGCCTTTTAAGGACGCTTGTTACTTCTGTCTGTCAGTGTTTGTGCTGCACTCCTTTTGTTACACACACAGATATATGTGTTTCAGTGGATTCTTTTTACTTGGTTTCTAGGCATAAAATGTGTATAACTGAGAATAGCCCTGTCCCCTGAAAAGCAGGAAAGCAATGCACAATGCAGCAAACTCTATTAGTAGTGCACATTCAGGCTAGTCAGGTGTCAAGGAGCAGTTGTGATTTTATTCCAGATGAAAGGCAATGGGAGGGTTAGATGGTGGCATTGCATGCAGAGTGATAGGATGTCTCTAAAATCATGCAGGATATTGACTTAAAAGCCAGGTAATACAGTTAGTAGTCCAGATGCTGGGCTTTGCTTGTGCTAAAGGAGGGTGGCTCTTCCTGCTGAGCACAAACCTCCTGGTCTCTTCATAGAAACAGAAATAATGTAGTGAGAAAGTTAATTGATTGCTCATTTCCTAGCTCATTGTTACTGACATCAGCTGGCATTGAGAAATCCTTTAGGAAACTCAAGATAAAGATCTCTCTTTCCAAAGAAGCTTAGAGACCAAATTAGATAAGATAGAAAGTTGATTTAGATAACACTAATACAAGTTTAATTTTAAAGTCTTGAGATGCCTGAATACCTAAATTTGATGTAGACAATAAGATAAAGATGGACTTCAAGATATGAATGAGTTTGGAGTATTGTGTATCTTACCATCTATCCAGACACGCAGGAAACTGAGTGTAAGAGTAAAAACAGAGCCTCAGTCATTTTAGCATTGATTTAGCTGAGGAGGACAGACATGTTCTTGGGTCTTTTCTCCTGAGTGTCAGCAGGAAACACTGGTGTTCTTTTGGGAAAAGGCAGATGGGTTTTGCAAGAGATTAGTCTAGAAACAGCACTTGCCAGAAATGTCACTTAGAGCAGCATGAGGGAGCAGCAAGAAGTGATTTGACACCAGCAAAGGACAGACGTTTCTTTCTGGGATGTTGGGGTGTTGCAGAATGTCTTGTGAGATACCAAACTAGTGTTGGATGATTNTTTTAAGTAAGTTGTCCTTAGTGTAAAATGTTTAAGAGATTAGTGATAAATTTGTGTTCTTAACTTGGAGTTAGTTGCAAAGTCACAGCTTTGTACATGACTTTTTTTTGCATGTATGCAAGCATGTATGTATACATGGAAGCATTTGGAAGTGCACTGGTAGAGGGTCTCAATGTCTGCATGCTCATTACTTTTGTTGTGGGCTTTTTTTTTAAATTTTGGTTGTTTCTTTGGATGTTGGGTTTTGTTTTGTTTTTAGAAGTCTCAATTTTAAAGGGTATTATCAGGCAGTCTGCTTTCTCTAGGAGATTTCAGGCTGGGTTTGGAAGCCCCATCTTGTGTGGGTGATACTTGGCCCTGACTAATGACATTGTACAAGCAAAGAAACCCCTTGTATTAATCTTTCTGAAATATCAGGGTTTATAAATCCTTCCAGCTAGGGGGACTTTCTCTGAAATATGAAGTGGTGCATGAGTTTTGAATGTTCATCCAGCAGCCCATGTTTGCCCTTGAAAAAAGAGGGATTACATAGAGCCAGCAGTATTTTAGTTTTCTGAAAGACTGAGGAGTTCTCTTCTACACCACTGCGATGTGAGTGAATTGTTAGCAACACAATGGACCCAGGATTCTTATTTATTAGCACTTGGACTGCAGTGATCAGTCTGCAGGTTTTGCCTCATCTCAAATGTCTGTTTTCCAGTTCTCACTCCCATATTTGTATGAGTTACTGTACACATATAATTGTGTACAATGCCTCATAATATTTCTGTGAGTGTAATGCTCTGCCAGAGTGGGAACAGATGATGAGAATGCCTATTGGCAACTTGGGGATTTTTGTGTCTGATTCAAGCACAGAATCTTGCCCTTTTGCTGGGCTTAATTTTTTTTTTTTAATGTATAGAATAATCATGAATATACCCACATTTGACCCAGCAATGAAAGTTTTATTTTTTAATCTGTTTTTTCTTTCTAGCAAATAAAGGGAAGAGTGTAGGTATGCCAAAGACCATTAGATCTTTTTTGCTTCCCTTCCTGCTGCTGTTTTAGGAGTCAGAGGTATAGCTAAAAATGATGTATGAAATTAGCTTGGCAGATACCAATGGGAATTTACATGTAATAAATAATAAAAAGTAGTATTAATATGAACAAAACCTCCTGTATGTTTTGGAAATCTCACCTTAGCCTTTTAAGGACGCTTGTTACTTCTGTCTGTCAGTGTTTGTGCTGCACTCCTTTTGTTACACACACAGATATATGTTTCAGTGGATTCTTTTTACTTGGTTTCTAGGCATAAAATGTGTATAACTGAGAATAGCCCTGTCCCCTGAAAAGCAGGAAAGCAATGCACAATGCAGCAAACTCTATTAGTAGTGCACATTCAGGCTAGTCAGGTGTCAAGGAGCAGTTGTGATTTTATTCCAGATGAAAGGCAATGGGAGGGTTAGATGGTGGCATTGCATGCAGAGTGATAGGATGTCTCTAAAATCATGCAGGATATTGACTTAAAAGCCAGGTAATACAGTTAGTAGTCCAGATGCTGGGCTTTGCTTGTGCTAAAGGAGGGTGGCTCTTCCTGCTGAGCACAAACCTCCTGGTCTCTTCATAGAAACAGAAATAATGTAGTGAGAAAGTTAATTGATTGCTCATTTCCTAGCTCATTGTTACTGACATCAGCTGGCATTGAGAAATCCTTTAGGAAACTCAAGATAAAGATCTCTCTTTCCAAAGAAGCTTAGAGACCAAATTAGATAAGATAGAAAGTTGATTTAGATAACACTAATACAAGTTTAATTTTAAAGTCTTGAGATGCCTGAATACCTAAATTTGATGTAGACAATAAGATAAAGATGGACTTCAAGATATGAATGAGTTTGGAGTATTGTGTATCTTACCATCTATCCAGACACGCAGGAAACTGAGTGTAAGAGTAAAAACAGAGCCTCAGTCATTTTAGCATTGATTTAGCTGAGGAGGACAGACATGTTCTTGGGTCTTTTCTCCTGAGTGTCAGCAGGAAACACTGGTGTTCTTTTGGGAAAAGGCAGATGGGTTTTGCAAGAGATTAGTCTAGAAACAGCACTTGCCAGAAATGTCACTTACAGCAGCATGAGGGAGCAGCAAGAAGTGATTTGACACCAGCAAAGGACAGACGTTTCTTTCTGGGATGTTGGGGTGTTGCAGAATGTCTTGTGAGATACCAAACTAGTGTTGGATGATTGGAATAGCCAGATCAATTAAAAAGTGAACAGGTTAGATTGTTTCCTTCCCAGTCTTTGCTCTTGAGTCTGAATCCTTTCCTAGATTGTGCCATTATATTTATTTATATATTTTATATTTGTGGTATTTATAATTTATGTTTTATTAAATTATAATTTATATCTGTTATACAGGCTTGATATCTTTTAGAACATAGGTTTGCATTTTCAAGACACTCAAAGTATAGGTAACAAAAGCAGCAAGTGTTATTTTCTGTCCTTTGGAGTCTTGTGTGTAAATAAAAAACAACTGAATGTCTCCCAGTATGGTCACTTGGAAAACTCTACTGAAAACAGTCTCTGACAAAAAGAGGTTAATTTGGCTCTTCCCCAAATGCAAATGAAACTGTCAGAAATGTGTATCCATCAGTGTTCCTCTGTCGAGTTCCTTTGTCATCCAGGAGCTAGATGGACTTACAGAAGGATTTCTGCAAGTCAGCTGGAGACACTGGAATGCAGATAGCATGAGATGCCAGAGAGCTCTGGGAGTTGCTGTGTGTCAACAGAACACTGTCTTGCCAGAGGAGCTGTAAGGAAAGAATCAGATGGTTAGAGTCACCATTTGATCAAAGATATGCAATGACCCTGAGACGATAGTTCTTGGAAGGAATGATGGCTGATGATTTCCAAGCAATGGGCAATCAGTCACCTTTGAGCCAAGGACTATTCTTTAAGCTCTCAGAAGAGAGTGCACCAAGTCATATCTAGTGTGTAGGGGAAGGAGTTCCCACTGACATTTAGCTTAGTTGGAAAAAGCAGCAGTGGAAAGCGAAGAGGTGTGAGGGGTTGAAAGATTTGTTCATGTCAAGCTATGGAATTTTTGATTAATTTTTTTTTTCTTCTCTCCAAAAGCTGAAATGGGGAAAAGTATGAAAAAGAAAGGCAGTGTAGGAGAGGGGCCTAGGAATGTCAAGTGGATTAGAGGAGGTGGTAATGTCTTCAATGTGTTTTTCCATCTTAAAAATGAGGTGTCTACAAGTGTCAGGTTTAACCTTTTGCACAAAACAACTGTGACTTATAAAAGTGGTAAAGAATACGTGTTACAATGATGATTCCAGAGTGGCTCGTGATACTAAGAAATGTGCTGTAGAAATGAAAAAGTATATATATTTATTAGCTGTTTGTGTGCCAAACCCAGTACTGCTGATGTTAAATGGTCTTCATAAGCCAAACACTCAGCTCCTTCTTTGTAAAGGATGTGACCAAGGCAATGATTGTAGTTGCAAATCTCACCGTCAATAGCATTACTATCAGAGAGGGGGGAATTCTTTCCTTCATCACCATAAGGACTCTGTATTTTGTACTTTGAACTGCACATGAGGTCTGAAAAGAATAAATTACATAGCTTGCAGTTGAATAATGGAAAGTTTGTTGACACATAAGGATAATTTATGCTTGAAAAATATTTGTGTATACGACATTTGTCACTGTTGCATCTGTGATTTCAGCTGTAAATATTGCCATCAGAGTAAAGCTAAGTCTCCAGAAATGACAGAGATACCAAGAGAGGAGATGACATGTGCAAACAAAGTGGAAACAACTCCTTTCCTTGATTTAGTATCAACCACAGAATTTAGTCTTTGAGTATCATCTTGTCAGGTCTGCTAACAAAACACATTTGAAGCTGTATCAGGTATCTGTACACATCACTGTGTGGAGGTGGCCCTAGAAACAGGAAAGTCTTTACAGCTTGGAGTTTGTGATGTGTTTATGTCTGTGTCAACACTGAGTTACAGGCCAGCATGAAAGTATGTCTGTCTGCTTCCAAAGACAGTTTCTCTTCTTCATCAAATGTGCTAGTATCAGTCACTTAGTGAACCACTAATGTCAATAACCTTTATAGTGCTATTCAAGATAGATAATGGCTTTGAATTCTGCATCAAAGTAATAGGACAGCCACATATGACACTGCTATTGCAATGTTAAGAATATGACAGCCTGTCATGATTTTTTTTATATGGTGCTCATCAGAATAGTAATGGAGTATTTCACATAGTTTTGAACTGATATATAACTTTGTTGTTTTTTTCTCCTTTTCTCTATTACTTAAGAAAAGCAAACAACAAAACAACCCTAAACTGCAGGTTAGAGATCTTCTTACTTAAGCAGTTTTCCCTTGCGCTCATTTAGTTTGTTTTATGAAGTGGGATTCCTTCTGCTCTTCACTCAGTGCCAGATTTCCTGATTAGTATAGCTTTGAATTCCAGGAAGAAAAACTTTCTGGGGCGTTAAGTGTCTGTCCATGGCTGTGAGGCTCTACAGCAGCCTTTGGGATTCAGTAGAGATGAGGATCTTGCAGCGAGGCCCTGTCTGAGCACAGTGGCCATTCCAGACACCCCCCCCGTGCTCTGGCTGCTGTCCTGCAACCCTGTGATCTGCAGTTGCTGTTTGGAGATCGCTCTGAATGGAAATTCTGTTCTCAGGGAGCATTTGCCTTATCATCCCTGTGCCAAGCCTGAAGTTGATTTGTCTGTTAGTAACCTACTTAGACTTATAAGTCAATGAAATGCTCTCACAAAAGAAGGCTTATCAAAGCCTGAATGTTGATTGTAAAGAAGTTCTTTGTGGCTGACGCACAGTTTCTTTACCTGTTCCTATTAATACTGGGGGGAAAAAATCTTAGAAAAGTACAGAGTTTTGAAGACATATTTAGCAACATTTATAGGAGTTTCGTTCCTTTGACCCAAAGCTAATTACTGCATAAGCATGTGGTGAAAGGGATTACAAGTGCATGATTCTTTGTTATGAACTTTTCTTAAACTGACTGGTTGCATGAGACAACAGCAATGTTAGTATTTGTTAGGAGTGGAGTAAAACCTTTCAGATCTTCGGGATTTCACAGTCTTGATTATGAAGACTTTCAATACAAGAAGCCAAGCTCTGTGCTACAGTCATGGTATGCTGAAGTCTTCATTTTCTGTGTACAACATGTTCACATTGCAGTCAGTAGCTTTGCAGAGGCATCAAGTAATAGGTGAGTAGTGATCTGTTGCAATACTCGGTGCCAACGATGTTATCATTGATTTCTGCATGCTTAAATTATAGAATACAGTGTTCCTTCTTGAGCATGTAGAGTCTTAGCTGGAATAAATTGCAGCCAAATGCAAAATCACTCTCAGTCTGAGTGTCTGCTAAATTAATCACTGGAAAGGAAAAAAACCAGGCACAACAAACAAGCTTCAAAGGCATGGTAATTGTGGGATCTGTTGAAATTAGGAAATTGGGACAGCTTGATAGAAACAAAGGAGATGGAAGTTGCTTTGACGCATTTCAGGTCAACTGTTGGAAAACTATTTGGAATGAAATCAAACTCTCCATTCTAGCCTAATCAGATCAAACAAGGTCCTATTTGTATCTGTTTGTCTGGCACGTTTTGGAAACAGAATTAAAACAACAAAAGAGAAATGCAATAACTATAAGATATTACCACATGTGTGTGTGTTTATGGATATCCATTGTGGATAAGTTATTTTCTGTAAGTAGCCTCATGATAAGCTAGCAAACATAATAAGGCTCTATTATGTATTTATTTTTAACAGATTCAGCCTCATCTGCTAATTTTCTTCCTCAGTTACTGTATTTGATGAACCAAAGTGGTGAACAAGCTTAAAGAACAAGTATAAAAATATATATATATCTGATTTAAGGAGCGTGACTGCCTGTAATCATTTGCACAACCTGTCTTTGATGGCAATACGAAAGCAATTATATTTTAATCCATTTTAGTCAGTCAGAGGGTCATAGGGCTTGGTTCAATAAGGAACCAAAGCATGTGCTTAATTTTAAGCATGTGATTAATCCTGCTTATATACTTAGAGCTAAATGCTTTGCAGGTTAGGGTCTAAAGTAGCTAGACTGCATAGTCAGCAGTACTGGAAAACACAGCAATGAAAGAAAGGACCAAACATATGCTTGTTTGGTTTTATCCAAGTACCTTTTGCTTTCTCTAAATCCTCCCTTCCTGTGATGTCTAAACCTTTCCTTCTCCAAACAATGACAGAAAAACCCCCAGCTATCATAAGAATGCACCGTAATCAAAACACCCAAGGTCATGTGTAACAAGTCAAATCCTGACACACTCGTGGCCTTGCTGCTTAGGGGCAGACATTGCAGAGATGATGGCAAAAGCACATTTCTAGCTGGAATTATTGGGAGAGCACCTGCTGTGTGCTATTTCCATATAATATATGCATTACAAGATGGTGTGATAATATCTTACATGCACATTTCATACCACACACAGAAATTCACGTGTGCAAGGCAGTTTTATACTGGTGAAATCCTCTCCCAGGTTAGAGACTTCAGAAGCAGCAATTTTAGAATCTACATATTGAGAGCAACCAAGGTGATGAGGACAACATTTTTTTAAAGAAAGGGCAGAGTAGGGACGAGGATGACAACAGAAGTGTGGGGAAGAATAAAGAGGGTGGACATGTTGGACTTACTTCAAGTTGTCAATCACAGAAGCAACTAAAGCTGTGAACACAAAATACTGGCAAAAAAAGCCCTGAATAATTGCGGGGTGAGTTAAGATGAACAAAGGTGGGACATGTTGTTCCTTGGAACATGAAACTCGGTGCCAGAATACAGGGGTGACTTTGGGAGTGTGCATTAGATCTCAGGAGATTTGGTGGTGCTAGTGGAGGCAGGATGTTTAATCGTGGTCATCTTGAATTAAATGGACAAATCTCACAGGATTTTGCAGTAGGCATCAGCTATGAAATAGAGACAAAATCTTTATGCACAAGACATAGTTTGCTCTTACATTTTATATGGCTAGTGTTGGGATTTTTCAAATTCTGCAAATCCACTCAAAAGTAAAAGCTCTAGTGATTTTCAAAAAAATAAGAATACTCCCGGCATTTAAAATATTATGAATTTTGGAGAATACCTTTTTTAATAATAATTTTTGGGTCAGTAGGTGGTTCAGAAATCAGTGCTAAGTGGAGTTTGCCATTTACATTAACCCCCCGGATCAGAGAATTAGCAATACTTTGAGAAACACTAGATGATCCACATTTGTAAAAAAGTTGTGTTTATTAATTAGAACTTAAAGAAATCGATGGACTTTGGCTGTGCAAAAAATAGTGTGTGCAAGTGTTTTGTTTTGGAAAGGAAATTATACTGTTAAAATTAATATGAAATACAAAGTTTCTGTTAGGCAAGATGCACGGATTGCAGTCAGTATTTCAGCTGCTGCATTGGAGGATGTTGTTTCACAAGCCCAAATGAACACGGCCTGAAGAGGGCAGTAGAAATACAGATTTCTTACCTTTGTACTACGTTGTGTTCTGCAAATGCATTACTGGACAGCAGATATTTACAGCGTTACACATTTCTGGAGCTATGCTGCATAAAACACACTGCCGGGTCAATGAAAGCCTTTGTTGGGATTTATCTGAGGATCTGACTCCTCCACATGATAGTGCACAACTGGAAGACACGTCCATCACTTCTGAAAGTAGCTTGCAGATAATGAATTGTGTGAGCCAGCCTGGCTTCAGCTGGGACATCCCCTCAGAACAAAACAACGCTGTGTTCTTCAAGTGGGCTACAAAAATAATTTTGCATACTGCCAAAAAATGAGATGATGTTTCCTTGTCTTGAAGCATTTCTGAGAGGCCAAGATCCCTTTAGAAATGGACCAGTGGGATTGTGTGAGAGGAAAAGAGTTTTATACTTTTTCCATTCATCTCTCTTGGGAGCTTCCTGACAGCCAGGTTTATATTGAAACTTAGGTCATTTTCCTCGTGTTAAGGGGCAGTGAATTTTATATGGTAAAAAATTATGCGTGTGTTGGGAGGAAACGGCAATTGCAGAACAGCACATGTCTGAATTGTTCGGAATGCTCAGCGTGTTCATCTCTGACAAGGCATTGTTATTCCTCAGTAGTCTGCTATTTGCTTTAGGCTCAGGAAATAACCTATCATTTTCAAGCTGAAATAAATAAATGTTTGCATGTTTTGTTTCTATGTATACATACAAACACACAGACACCATTATGAAACTTATTTTTAAAGGTATTTTTTACATACAGATGCAGTAGGCTCGTGTGTGTGTGTATTATGTATCTGTACAGATACAGTATCCTAGCCATACCCATTAGGAAATGTCTTTGCAGAAAGTTAGGCAAAGCTAGGAAAAGAGCTTGATTTTTCCCTGTGAAGAACACAACTGGCAGGAGATACTGATTGAGTCAATAACTTTTAATTAGGAAAGTGGTGCTGAAACTGATGATTGTAGAGACAGTATTAGGAATGAGAGTGTAGGATTCTTAGTATTTGCTGACAGCATCCCAAACAAGTCTGGCAGCTCCCCCCAGAAGCAGCATCTCTGGTTTTCTCAGTTGCCCAGTACAAAGACTGCATGGAACTCTGCCCATTACTGAGTAGAGCTGAGTCAGGGGTGCAGAGGTTCTTTAGAGTCATGGGAGAGAAAAAAGGGAGAAAAATACATGGTGAGAGGACAGTACTGAGAGCTGAGAAAGAAATAATTTTCCTGCTTGGCAGAGAACTCTGATTTTTCCTTTACTTGGTGAGAAATGAAATATTTCCTTCTTTCGCCAGTCTTTTAGAACTTGTAAATAGCTGAAATACAAGCATCAGCTGGCTGAGGAAACAGACCAGTACAGTTAAGCACATTTAATTGTCTGGAATGGATTCATTGTACTTGAGGTTCAGTGCTGGAAAAATCATAAGGCAGGAGCTGAAAATAGTCCTTTCTCAGCCACAGTTCAGTGAAACATTTAACCACATGCTTCAGTTCATCCCTGTTTAATAGTGTTCTTTAATATATTTAACTTTAGTCACATGCTGAAGTGCATTGCTTTCCAGGGCTTTTAAACACATCTTTCCCTTTTACCCATACTAAAATGACAGAGTTGTTCACTTGCCAATATGTAACTAAATGATATTTCTATTTTTAAACTGAAGTACATAGACATAGGAACCACACTCTCTTCTAAGAAAGCATAAAATAACAGTGGAGTAATTTCACCACAACCCAAAGTTTCCATTTATTTAATGGCTGTACATTTCAGGTGCCAATAAATAGAAGTAAGCACAGATTTGCTTATGGTATTTATAACATGCATGTGCACCCTAGCAACAAGATAACCCTGTGTGACAGAATGGTAGCTCTTCTCCTGATAGTGTGAAAACGTGTTTTGGCAAGAACTCAAAAAAGACAGCACATGGTGACCCACTGGAAATGGCCTGGTGCCTGTGAATAAGTTGACAGACCTTTTTTTTTTTTTGACTAGTTTAAGCTGTTTGTTGCAGTTTGTCTTCTTGGGGTTCTTTGCTCTTCTCTGGAGTCAGGGATGCCAGTGTGTGATGAGGTGGAGCCGGGCAGCAGTGATGATGGCAGCACAACTCCTACCTAACACTGTCCTAACCCTAGGCACCTTGCCAAATTAACCAAGATCCAATTAATCAAGATAACAGCTTTTTGTCCTGTGGGATACCAGCCTGTTGACAATTTCTGTCTTTCAGTTATGCTCTGCATAGCCTGTATCCTTCTGGATGGCATCTGCTGTAACCTGGATTATTGCCAGGCTCAGAATAAAAGTGGTTACGTCTCTTTCTAGCTGAAGTCATCTGCTGTTGATTATACTTGACCCCAGCAAACTTTCACTGTAACACTTATGTTTGCTCTATGAGTGCTCACAAAACACATCCTAATTTTGTTATTTACACAGAAAATGCACACGTTTGAAGCTTAGAAAAAAAGTGATGTGCTAGATACAGTCTGCTCTATGATGCCATCTTTTCATTATTTTGATTTGAAGTAATCATTCATCATTTTAATGGAAAATTATTTGAAATGTTGTTAAATATATTTATGTGGTTTTCCTCTAGGATCTAGACTTTTATATACACACGTCATTAGTCATACTGACAATAATTGATATTGATATTTTATTATAGATTTTTTTCCCACACCTAGGTAAGTTTGTTTACAGAAGGGTAAAGACATCCTTAAAAAGATCGGAGCGAGTATCTGTTCTTCATTGTGCCTTTCCAAGAGTGTAATAGTATTTTTTTGGTTTGTTTGTTCTCAGGAACTATAGGCTATACTGCTATGAACCAGGCTGGTCTCTGATGCAGTCTTCTGTCCCCTTTTGTGTTGTTTCCTGGAAGACCAGACTTAGGGTTCAGTTTCTAAGAGTATATACTATGTTAGAAAGCATGGACTAAGATTTTGAAAAATAGGACAGTAGGCATTCCTGTGATATGGCGAAGCCCTACCAGACTTTAGAGAAGCTTTTTTTAAGATTAAAAAATTACACATTCTTTTTAAGCTCTCCTATTAGGAATGTGATATGTATTTATGGTACCCTCAGGTTCTGCACAATAAAAAATGATTAAACCTTTAGTCCTCTTAGTAGTTCACAGTTTTATTACAGAAGTTTTGTAGATTTTATGCTTAGAGCAAGGTCAGTGTATTGCACTGTATAAATTATTCTAAGTAATTGCTCAGTTATTTTGTAGCTTAGTCACAGGATTTAAATTTTTTTTTATTATTATTATTAAACATAGTCTTTTCTTTTAGGGTGGGAAGAGAAGGTCACTATAAATCACACGGCAGCTTGCCATTTGGGGTTTCAGCTTTACCTGTGATAAGGATTTAATAACAGTCTGGCCCAGACACCAGTTCCCTCTCAATTACCTTTCCACATGGGCATTAGTTCACACTGTTTATTAAAAACTCCCCTTGTAGTTGTTTTAATGGAGTGTTTCAGATTAATGGCCCCTGTGGATTTTAACTTCATTGCACTTCATTAAAGCTAGATTGTACAAAAGGTTACTTCAATTAAATCCAGAACTCGACCTTAAATCTGTATGGATTTTTTAGAAGATGTGGTGAAATTGCTCTGCCAATCCTTTGAGATTAAGAGGGCAGCGTCCTTCTTGGTGCCTGAACTTCAAACCACGCTGTAGATGTTCCGAAGCTGCTTGCAGATTAGTGTTCAGATTTCAGAAGATTAGGAGATGAAAGCACCCGACGGGTGTATGATCTAGAAATGAGTTGGCTGAGCAGATTTGTTAGAAGTCGGGCAGCCCAGGGAGACTCGAGCGCTTTGTCTCTCCTGAAACAGCTTTTGCTGGACACTGCACAAAACTTCTGTGAGGAGAGAACCGCTGATCTGCGCTGTAGGAGAAAGTGCTGCTAGAAACAGCACCCTCGTATTTTCTAAACACAAGTCCCACAAATGACCCTACCTCTTTTGCATGGGTAAGCTTTTCAGTTTGAAAATATTTAGAGTTCTCAATTGCCCATTTCCTTGACAAATGTCTTTGGAACAGCAGGTGTTGGGAGAGGTGTCCTGTGGTGAAGTGAAAAGAAAGGTTGATGCAGAATTTTCCTGGGAGTGAGGTCAGTTGGTTTAGCAAGGAGAGAAGGAGCAGTGGAGTGATGCTGAGTTTTTTCTAAAGCAGATAAGCTTGATAGGATTTTTGAAAAGCCAGTGGTTTTGATTTCAAGAGCATTAGTATTTAGGACTTTCCTTCTAACTAGTTACATCAAATACTGTTTCTCATAAGGCTTTTGAATAAAGGTGTGGAACTAAACAGAGGAGATTTTGCCATTAAGTCTTTTCTAAAGTACTGAGAGATCGTTTGGTCGTGACCCACAATCAGAGGTCAGAACATCCTGGTTAGTAATATGTCAATAGAAAATCCTAAATGTTACAGCTACAGGAAAGTCAGTCAGGGGAAAACAGAAATTCCTGCTTCTCTCAATATATGAAGTAGGGGACATTGCTCTGGCAATACAAAGGGCAGCCTTCAGTCAAGTGACAGTTTTTTTCATGTGACCCTTAGTTAGGTTTTGCAATAGAGTAAGATAGGACATTGTGAAGAATAAATGCTTTTAAAAGATCATCACACAAGTTTGTGGAAGAAAATTTGAAACAAGGATTGAATGAAAGTTTCAGCTCCTAAAATCTTCCACCTGTGGTTACTGGAAAGTAGAATTGCACAATGGGGAAGGTTTGTCCTGTACTTCCATTTTTTCTCCTCTTCCCCATAGCTCTTGCTGCTGGTCTCCACTCAAGGCAAGCTGCTACACTAGTTAGACTTGTGGCTCTCAAGCTCACTTTGAAGTAGGGCTTGGCTATAGAATGGCATTAAGTTTGTTTAAAGGATGGAATCCCCAGAGAATGGCACTGCAGCGTGGATGGAGTTTTGCAAGGAAGGGGGTTGCTTGGTTTTGTGGTTTGTGTGGGTTTTTTAAATAATATTTTTAAAATTTTGCTTTTCCTTTTGAAGTCCTTGTTTTTTTTCTCTGTGCTTGTCACCTTTACTATGGTATTGCTTCTTTCCTTACGCTTTGTTGTGATTGCATAAAATGCTGAGGCTGGAACTGTCATCACCTGTAGGTGGTGAAATGACTGCTGTAGCATCTGTTTTTTGCCACAGGACTGCAGTTTTATGNCAGAAGTTTTGTAGATTTTATGCTTAGAGCAAGGTCAGTGTATTGCACTGTATAAATTATTCTAAGTAATTGCTCAGTTATTTTGTAGCTTAGTCACAGGATTTAAATTTTTTTTTATTATTATTATTAAACATAGTCTTTTCTTTTAGGGTGGGAAGAGAAGGTCACTATAAATCACACGGCAGCTTGCCATTTGGGGTTTCAGCTTTACCTGTGATAAGGATTTAATAACAGTCTGGCCCAGACACCAGTTCCCTCTCAATTACCTTTCCACATGGGCATTAGTTCACACTGTTTATTAAAAACTCCCCTTGTAGTTGTTTTAATGGAGTGTTTCAGATTAATGGCCCCTGTGGATTTTAACTTCATTGCACTTCATTAAAGCTAGATTGTACAAAAGGTTACTTCAATTAAATCCAGAACTCGACCTTAAATCTGTATGGATTTTTTAGAAGATGTGGTGAAATTGCTCTGCCAATCCTTTGAGATTAAGAGGGCAGCGTCCTTCTTGGTGCCTGAACTTCAAACCACGCTGTAGATGTTCCGAAGCTGCTTGCAGATTAGTGTTCAGATTTCAGAAGATTAGGAGATGAAAGCACCCGACGGGTGTATGATCTAGAAATGAGTTGGCTGAGCAGATTTGTTAGAAGTCGGGCAGCCCAGGGAGACTCGAGCGCTTTGTCTCTCCTGAAACAGCTTTTGCTGGACACTGCACAAAACTTCTGTGAGGAGAGAACCGCTGATCTGCGCTGTAGGAGAAAGTGCTGCTAGAAACAGCACCCTCGTATTTTCTAAACACAAGTCCCACAAATGACCCTACCTCTTTTGCATGGGTAAGCTTTTCAGTTTGAAAATATTTAGAGTTCTCAATTGCCCATTTCCTTGACAAATGTCTTTGGAACAGCAGGTGTTGGGAGAGGTGTCCTGTGGTGAAGTGAAAAGAAAGGTTGATGCAGAATTTTCCTGGGAGTGAGGTCAGTTGGTTTAGCAAGGAGAGAAGGAGCAGTGGAGTGATGCTGAGTTTTTTCTAAAGCAGATAAGCTTGATAGGATTTTTGAAAAGCCAGTGGTTTTGATTTCAAGAGCATTAGTATTTAGGACTTTCCTTCTAACTAGTTACATCAAATACTGTTTCTCATAAGGCTTTTGAATAAAGGTGTGGAACTAAACAGAGGAGATTTTGCCATTAAGTCTTTTCTAAAGTACTGAGAGATCGTTTGGTCGTGACCCACAATCAGAGGTCAGAACATCCTGGTTAGTAATATGTCAATAGAAAATCCTAAATGTTACAGCTACAGGAAAGTCAGTCAGGGGAAAACAGAAATTCCTGCTTCTCTCAATATATGAAGTAGGGGACATTGCTCTGGCAATACAAAGGGCAGCCTTCAGTCAAGTGACAGTTTTTTTCATGTGACCCTTAGTTAGGTTTTGCAATAGAGTAAGATAGGACATTGTGAAGAATAAATGCTTTTAAAAGATCATCACACAAGTTTGTGGAAGAAAATTTGAAACAAGGATTGAATGAAAGTTTCAGCTCCTAAAATCTTCCACCTGTGGTTACTGGAAAGTAGAATTGCACAATGGGGAAGGTTTGTCCTGTACTTCCATTTTTTCTCCTCTTCCCCATAGCTCTTGCTGCTGGTCTCCACTCAAGGCAAGCTGCTACACTAGTTAGACTTGTGGCTCTCAAGCTCACTTTGAAGTAGGGCTTGGCTATAGAATGGCATTAAGTTTGTTTAAAGGATGGAATCCCCAGAGAATGGCACTGCAGCGTGGATGGAGTTTTGCAAGGAAGGGGGTTGCTTGGTTTTGTGGTTTGTGTGGGTTTTTTAAATAATATTTTTAAAATTTTGCTTTTCCTTTTGAAGTCCTTGTTTTTTTTCTCTGTGCTTGTCACCTTTACTATGGTATTGCTTCTTTCCTTACGCTTTGTTGTGATTGCATAAAATGCTGAGGCTGGAACTGTCATCACCTGTAGGTGGTGAAATGACTGCTGTAGCATCTGTTTTTTGCCACAGGACTGCAGTTTTATGTCTGACTTGCTTCTGCCAACTCTGTGGCTTCCTGCTGATCTCCATCTCTGCGTAGAAGACATCTGCCTTGAGCTGAACACTAGCATGTCAAAGAGACTGCTGGTAAAAGCAGTCCTGTGTGTCCTCTTCAAAATGAATCTATTCCTATTTGTCAAACTGTTCTGCAAACTAGGAAATAGATTAATCTTTTAGTCTCAAACCACTACACGCAGGGCTCATGACAGGATGAGAAATACATTTGTTTCATGTACAACTGATCAGAAATTGTTTATCAGATAGGGAATCTATCCTCATCCCCCTGCCTGCTTGAATCTGCAAAGAAGAGGGGTTCTGTTCCAACGTGGCAGAGCTTTTAAGCGTGTGCTTACCTCCAAGCACAACTTGGGCCATTCATGCTAATAGTACTGCTTATGTACTTACCTTGGAGAGTGAGTAAATACTGTGCAGTGCTCTGGAGTGCTCTGGCATTATGCAAGCTCTTGTCTGTGAGTGTGTATCTGATGAAGACTGAGGCAGTTTTCAGATCCTGCTGCTTTCAGAGGGCCAGCCCATTAGGGCACATCATCTTGATACTCGTCTCACGATTCTGACTCCTCGCAGGATGCTGTGTTAAATTCAAGGTCATGATGTTAATCTTCAAAGTCCTTCACAGAGCTGGTACACGTTACCTTGGAGAATCTCTCTTTGTGACTACAACCTCTCCTGACAGCTACGTTCCTCAGGAATTATGAAGCTGTCAACCTCAAGGGTGAAGCCTGAGAGGGCAGAAGACAAGGCCTCCTCAGCAGCACAGCCAAAGCTTTGGAAATCATTATCAGAGTAGATAAGAATTACCACAAATCTGTCTTGTCCTCTAGGCAAAATATAAAACTCACTATAGCTTAGCTCCCAAAGGCACAGCTATAGACAATAAAGATAAAGGGTGAGAGAAGTTAACAGAAAAAGAGCAAGATGAGAGGAGGAGAAAAGCTGCTCTCACATTGCCTTCTCTAAATAAAAGCCTTAGTTCTGGTTTTGGGACAAATAGGGAGAGTATTTCTGAAATTACAGAGAAGACATATTTGTTCATTAGACACTGTATTTTGTTTTAAATATTACTATATAGGCATCCACTTGTATGCTCCTAAACTTATCTCAGTTTCCGTTTAGTAGAATATTAAATACAAAGTTAATATAGTAATGGAATACATGCCAGAGCACCTATATAAGGCAAGTAAAATGATAGGCATTTAAAAAAAATATTAAAGATACAGATTTTATTTGCAAATTATATAAGAATAGATTGTGTTCCACTAACTGTCTTACAGTGCATAAAGGTCATAGACTGATTCATCAGGATATTTATGTTTTATGTACTTGCAGGTAAGAAAAGTATCAAACCCACTAACATCTTGTGATATGCAACCATTCTGAGAATGGACTGGCCCTTTATCTTTCTCCCTGTTTGCCTGGGATTTTCTGCCTTTGACTTTAACCACTGTGCATGGCTCTTGCAAGTATGAATTAAAAACAAAGAATGTTATGTTTTGGTTTGTTTTTTTTTTTGCCCCTCAGTGTTGAAGTATTTCTAATGTAAAAATGTATAAAGATCATATTTTGTTTTAAAAACTATTAATTACTTAGATGTAGTGGACTGGGCATGTCTTTCTCATTCTTGCCCTAAAGGCATGCAGGTTAAATGGTCCTGATAGCTGATTAAAGTGCCCTGATCTTCCTACTGCTGTCAAATGTATTTATTACTTGGAAAGCTCAGGCTTGTGGGGTTTTTTCCCTTCAAAATAGGCTCTCGTGTTGTTAGGGTGAAAACAGGACCTGTAAAAATGAAGGCTTCTGGTTTAGTTACATTAAATACAGAATAGACAACTTTTTGAGTTGATGCTTGGAAATGAGTTTTATCACCCTAGGATAAGGGTTTGCTGCCCTTTGCAGCCCTAGTGCTGTAAATGGGCCGGTGCTGCTTGAAAGTGTTTAGTGCCCTGGCTGTGTTTTTATGTAAAATAGTGAAATGCACGACTGTGGTGGGCTCTGTGAACAGTAAGGACATGGTACTTGCTAAGCTTTTGATTAATATTAAGTGGCTCACTTCAGAGCATTTGCTGATTACAATATAACACTGGTACAGTAATTATATCCTCTACAGCTGGGGAATGTTTGTGTTATTCTAGGTATTTGTGCATAAAATATTTGACTTTTTTCATTTTAATTGTCTGCTAATGCTTACAAATCTGTAGTGCAACTGTACATCAGAGAAAGAGAAAATGCAGCTTTGGTTATTAATGCTGTGAAAAGCACACCTATGTGGATGGGATGAATACTGATAAGAATGGCATTTTTACATGAAGTGGGTCTAATGGCACTTAGCAGCTCTATGGCAAAGTCTTCTGGATGTAAATACTTATTTACTTTGCAACCAGACACCTACTGGTGAAAATCTATAAACTCTGTCCTCCTTGTTAGAAAACTGGTTCTTGAAACCAGGTCTTTAATCATCTTACTAGAAGCATTTATAGGATATGCTGTTGCTAGGTTTTTGCTTACATCAAACCTATACTTCTGATGACTATTCCCTGTCATTAGGCATTCTTTTACTGAGATAAAGACACATAGATGTCTCTTGATGTTTGAATCCAGACAGCACTGCTGCTTTGGACCCGCAGGTCATGCTTCTGGTTGGCAGCACTGGCAGTGCTATCTCATGTGGTGCAAGGGTATTGGTGCCCATTTGGCAGCCCCTCANCAAGGTCATGATGTTAATCTTCAAAGTCCTTCACAGAGCTGGTACACGTTACCTTGGAGAATCTCTCTTTGTGACTACAACCTCTCCTGACAGCTACGTTCCTCAGGAATTATGAAGCTGTCAACCTCAAGGGTGAAGCCTGAGAGGGCAGAAGACAAGGCCTCCTCAGCAGCACAGCCAAAGCTTTGGAAATCATTATCAGAGTAGATAAGAATTACCACAAATCTCTCTTGTCCTCTAGGCAAAATATAAAACTCACTATAGCTTAGCTCCCAAAGGCACAGCTATAGACAATAAAGATAAAGGGTGAGAGAAGTTAACAGAAAAAGAGCAAGATGAGAGGAGGAGAAAAGCTGCTCTCACATTGCCTTCTCTAAATAAAAGCCTTAGTTCTGGTTTTGGGACAAATAGGGAGAGTATTTCTGAAATTACAGAGAAGACATATTTGTTCATTAGACACTGTATTTTGTTTTAAATATTACTATATAGGCATCCACTTGTATGCTCCTAAACTTATCTCAGTTTCCGTTTAGTAGAATATTAAATACAAAGTTAATATAGTAATGGAATACATGCCAGAGCACCTATATAAGGCAAGTAAAATGATAGGCATTTAAAAAAAATATTAAAGATACAGATTTTATTTGCAAATTATATAAGAATAGATTGTGTTCCACTAACTGTCTTACAGTGCATAAAGGTCATAGACTGATTCATCAGGATATTTATGTTTTATGTACTTGCAGGTAAGAAAAGTATCAAACCCACTAACATCTTGTGATATGCAACCATTCTGAGAATGGACTGGCCCTTTATCTTTCTCCCTGTTTGCCTGGGATTTTCTGCCTTTGACTTTAACCACTGTGCATGGCTCTTGCAAGTATGAATTAAAAACAAAGAATGTTATGTTTTGGTTTGTTTTTTTTTTTGCCCCTCAGTGTTGAAGTATTTCTAATGTAAAAATGTATAAAGATCATATTTTGTTTTAAAAACTATTAATTACTTAGATGTAGTGGACTGGGCATGTCTTTCTCATTCTTGCCCTAAAGGCATGCAGGTTAAATGGTCCTGATAGCTGATTAAAGTGCCCTGATCTTCCTACTGCTGTCAAATGTATTTATTACTTGGAAAGCTCAGGCTTGTGGGGTTTTTTCCCTTCAAAATAGGCTCTCGTGTTGTTAGGGTGAAAACAGGACCTGTAAAAATGAAGGCTTCTGGTTTAGTTACATTAAATACAGAATAGACAACTTTTTGAGTTGATGCTTGGAAATGAGTTTTATCACCCTAGGATAAGGGTTTGCTGCCCTTTGCAGCCCTAGTGCTGTAAATGGGCCGGTGCTGCTTGAAAGTGTTTAGTGCCCTGGCTGTGTTTTTATGTAAAATAGTGAAATGCACGACTGTGGTGGGCTCTGTGAACAGTAAGGACATGGTACTTGCTAAGCTTTTGATTAATATTAAGTGGCTCACTTCAGAGCATTTGCTGATTACAATATAACACTGGTACAGTAATTATATCCTCTACAGCTGGGGAATGTTTGTGTTATTCTAGGTATTTGTGCATAAAATATTTGACTTTTTTCATTTTAATTGTCTGCTAATGCTTACAAATCTGTAGTGCAACTGTACATCAGAGAAAGAGAAAATGCAGCTTTGGTTATTAATGCTGTGAAAAGCACACCTATGTGGATGGGATGAATACTGATAAGAATGGCATTTTTACATGAAGTGGGTCTAATGGCACTTAGCAGCTCTATGGCAAAGTCTTCTGGATGTAAATACTTATTTACTTTGCAACCAGACACCTACTGGTGAAAATCTATAAACTCTGTCCTCCTTGTTAGAAAACTGGTTCTTGAAACCAGGTCTTTAATCATCTTACTAGAAGCATTTATAGGATATGCTGTTGCTAGGTTTTTGCTTACATCAAACCTATACTTCTGATGACTATTCCCTGTCATTAGGCATTCTTTTACTGAGATAAAGACACATAGATGTCTCTTGATGTTTGAATCCAGACAGCACTGCTGCTTTGGACCCGCAGGTCATGCTTCTGGTTGGCAGCACTGGCAGTGCTATCTCATGTGGTGCAAGGGTATTGGTGCCCATTTGGCAGCCCCTCAAAGGCTGCTGAGCTGAACCAGAATGATGCCTCTGACAGTATTTGGCTCTTACTTAATGCTGAATTTGATCCATTATTAGGAAACAGCAGGGATAACATCATAAATAATTCTTAATGAACACAGAGGAAGGCATGTTCCCTGTCTGTTATAGTGAAACAACTGATTCAATAAGCTTCATATATTTATTTTCCTAAAATAGCTGTACCACTGGTGTTGCAGCTTCTGGAGAACCTGGCTGCTATCTTCTTTCATCTGCAGGCAAAACACCTGCTACTGGCAAGTAAATGTTAGTCAGATCACTTAAAAGATTGGCAGTTCTTTTAAATGCCAATTAAACTATTGCATTGAGTCACGTTTGGTTCTACTGTACTAAAAGTTCAATAACCTAGTGTAGCTTGATATGTACCACATTTCATAGTTGCAAACTACAGGTCAAATGTAAAGACACTGTAATAACAGGTAATAAAATACAGCAATAGCCTGGCCTGTCATGGCCTGGACATACAGAGCTACGTGGGGCTGCTGGGCGTGTGGCCCTTGCATTTGTCAGTGCATCTCTGCCTGTTACTTGTAGGCTTTAAAGGCAGAGATAGCTGAATAGAGAAATATTTGTGACCCGTTCTTAATTTGGCAGAAAATAAAAAAAATAGTTTCTGAGTAGTTAGTGTAATGACTATTTTTGTGTGCTTTCAGAGTTAACAAAAGATGTAGATGAAATAGCTAGTGAGATAGATTAGTCAAACTCCCCAACCAACATTCAACCATCTCAAATTCAGCTTACTATAAAACACTCACGAATTACTTTCTAGCTGAGAAAGTGGCCATTATTAGGATCACAAGTCCATATATAACTTTAATTTTCTATACCTTTTAAAACTACTGCATGTTGTCCTATAAAAAAATGCAGGAGTGCAGCTTTCCTGAGTGTATTGCACATGTCAAAGACTTGTGGTATGAATTCCCTGATGTCAGGGACAGTGAGGAACAGAAGGAGTTAAGCACTGAAGAGGAGATTATAGATTCCTGTGCTGTAGGCATCTACAACAGCACTGGGTGAAATAAAGAAAGTTCAGGAAACGGACATTGATTCCAACAGAAAACCAATCCATTCTGGATCTATATGTAACACAGCATGTATATTATTGCACTAAAAGGCATCTGTCTTCCAGTCAATACTTTTATAAAAAATATGCTATAGAAACATTTCTGTAAGAGGAGATAGTTTGTGAATTGCACTGTTGCAACTGCTCAGGGCTCTGAAGCATTTGTGAAATGCAGTTAGTGTTTAAGATGTGCTCATTTTGATCAAAGAGTGTTTTGGACTGACTCACCATGTGGACACACATCTGTGAAATGTCAGACATTAGGTAGTAGTACCTAATAACTCCCGAAAGAATCATTTCACATTCCCCACAAGTCACAGCTCAGATCATATTCAGCTTTCTGTTGCAGAAGGATTTGTTCCTAGCAGGTTGTATATATGTGTGTGACAGGGGGCAAGAATGATGATGATGAGTGTTGCTGTCAGATCATTGTTGTGCTTACTGCCATAAACGGAGGCATAGAGCTCTAGCACCTGCCTGCTCCTTTCTGTAAACAGCTGGGGTCCATTGAAATATATTCTGACAACGGGACCTAGATTAATAATTACTTGTGATAAATGCAGAGTTGTGGCTCGCTTATCTGGTATGAATGTGGTGCAGAGCTTGGCCAGCAGATTGACTGGAAACTGAGAGAAAAGCCCAGCAGAGGAGAACTGTCTCTTTCCTGAGACTCAAACGGCACTGAATGAACAGTTTAGCAGCTGAGGCTTTCAAGGAGTAGCAAATACCCTCGGTTAATTGGCCATTATTTCTCTGTCACAAAGATTAAATCAAGTAAGATTAATTAGCTATCTCATTTCAAACTACTGACTCTGGCTGACACGCCTGGTGGGTTTTTTTCCCATGTTTGCAGGTTAAATAGTCTGGATTTTTGTGTAAAAGCTTGTGTTATCAGACTGCACTGAGCATATTAATGGTAAAGGCTTAACCTTTCTTGGGGTATTGGGTCTGTTGAGTAGCAGAAAAACAGTGGTCAAAAATCTATATCCCTGTATTTTTCAAGTTGCAGTTCTTTACATTTTGTGATGTGACATCAGAACAAAGACTTCTATAAACTTAATTCCAGAAAGGAATGAGAA
The DNA here is from genome assembly GCA_013401355.1 of Ceyx cyanopectus. Lineage (NCBI taxonomy): Eukaryota > Metazoa > Chordata > Aves > Coraciiformes > Alcedinidae > Ceyx > Ceyx cyanopectus. The sequence continues at coordinate 52,339 of VYZU01011084.1, forward strand.
AAAAGGGACTGGGGAAAAGGGACAAAGACAGGTTGCAATTGATCTTTTTTTCTTCTGCTTAGTGTAACAGAGGCAGTTTCTTGTCATGTTACTGTTTATCAGTCTGTGCTTTCCTGCTCTGATCAATCTCCTTTCTCTTGTATTTTTGTAAAAGAATTTTGTCTTCATTCAAATACAGTGGTTAATTAATAATTCCCAATGCCCTGACTTTCTGCATAAATCTATAGTGAGTTGAAAAACTTGGCTGCTGTTGAAACAGTATGTTCTCTGTAGGGCAGCCTATGTATTCTGTCCTTAACTGGAACCTTTGATATTCACAATTATCCTTTTAATGTAACATTGTAAAGCAATCCTTTAACATAAATTCTGCTTGTGCTTGGAGACTTGTAATTTTCTTTTTGACATCTTCTAAGTTTGCTACATGAAAGATATTTGTCATAGTCTTTTGTGTACAATTACTTTGATTTTTTTTTTTTGTTAATAAAAGAAAAATAGTATTTACTGGATTTGGGGTTTTTGTTTTTCCAGTGGAAATCTCATGAGTGTACCTTGGCAAGCGTTTCTGCAGGAAGTAAAGATTTTCTGTTGTCCTTTGCGATTAGAACTATGGATTTGCTCTTCCATGTGGTGAATGTTTTCCATGCCACCTATGATGACTGATGTCAGACTCTATCAGGGTCACAGTTTTAGTGTTTTTTTGGGTCCAGGGAACTCGTGGAGTCCATCTGTTAGTCCAATCAAAGAGCATAGTGTTTTTATAGAGTCAGATAATTACCTCCTACAGTTCTGTTCTTACTGGCTGAAAGTAATCTTTAAACAACATTACCCGACCCCCAAGTTCTGGTAGTTTTTAGGTTTCCCCTCAAAACCAGTCTGTTCCAAATCCCTTTTGTATGTTGGTTCTAATGGCCCACACCTGCCATGCTGAATGTGATGGAAATTCAGCAGTGTTGTGGAGCAGCAGTCACAACTCAATGAAGATAAAGGAACTATTTCTAAAAATAGATTGATGATTTAGGTATTTAACTGTAGGCAGCTTTCTGTGGAAAATCTTGCTTTTTGAGCCATTAAAATGAAAACTTACCTTCTTTATTTTGTACGATCTCTTTTACTACTAACAGTGTAACTGGCCAAGTATGTAGGGGTTGCAGTGAAGAATAAGATGCAAAGAAATCTTACTAGATGAAGAAAATACATGAAGTGAGATACAGTTGAGTAGTAGTTCTGTTCTTTCACCCAGCAATTAAAGGGAGACAGATACAGCAGTTTTTTTAACTGGTCTGTATATAGATACACAGATATAATTTTTGTAGCATTAAAAATTGCACATGAAAAAGAATTCTTTTGGAATTGAAGGATCATTTCCACTGCCAGAAACAAGGAAGTGTTGGTGGTAAAAGAAACATGGAAAAGATTCCCTTGCTCACCCACCTTTCCCTTTTATGCTGTATTAAGTTTAGATGGAGTACCTGCTGTCACTTTATAGAGCCTTATAAATAACAGAAGTTAGGAAACCATTGAACTATTGGATGGGAGAAGCAGAGGCTTGAGCAGTATAGAAAAGATGGATTGAATCTCTGCCTGAGGACATATTAAGCATCATGGTCATTAATGAGAGATTTTCAGGTACAGAATCATATTGATTTGAATAACAAATACCACTTAAAATACCTGTAAGTCCTCAGTGTCTCCCAGGACATTGAGCCTTAGCATATTGCTGTGAATTTTTGGCAGCATAGACAGTGAAATCTGTAATGTCTAATTCTCCTCTTGCGGTGATGTTACTTTATTATTCTGGAAGATACCACTTAGAGCTAGTTTAAGGTCTAAGTGAGGAGGGTAAGGCTTGGTGACTTCAGGAGAAGTTCAGGGGCAAGAGTACTGTGCTGTACTCATTTCAGCCCAGCCTCCCTGCACGGGCCAGCGAATGCAGTCACCACTTGTGTCCCTTCAAGCAAGGGAAGCTAATGTGCAGATGTGGTAATGTTAATTATAATTCACTGGAATCTTATTAGATTGTGCAGATTGTTAACTTCACTTGCTGGAAAGCACTGCCAACCTTTTCTCTCATTCTAGGAGAAAAAGGAAAGCTGTGAGGGCAGAAGCCTAATTTCTTCCCAGCAGGTAAAACATCTCTTAAAAAGATTTGAACAGGAAGTGATTGTCCAACAAAAGAGGAGTGTGGAGTGTATTTCTTCTTCATTAAAATACTGTAGTATCAATGTTGATTTGGGCAAACAGTTTCTCTCTCACAGCAATTTATTCCAGTCTCTGCAAACCTTTTATATTTAGAATGAAAGTAAAAACTGCTGGTCACTTAGTGTTTATCAGACATCAGGTACTGGACACTAGGTTTGTGTTTTCATGCTGTTGTCTCTCTTGCCAGATTTGCCTGACTAGCTATAAATGGACAATATTAATAGAGCTCTGTCAACATACATAGAATTCAGCTTTGGCTCACTCTTCTCCCAAGTACGTAAGTAATTTTGTATCTACTACTAGCAAATTTATGTGTAAGTTTGCTGAAGGTTTAAATTCTTGTCCATACTGGCACTATTTATCCATTATCTCAGTGGATGGCTGAGGCTGTAGCAGACAGGGGTGATGTGCTGTCATTTGGAAACACACAGTGGTTTTTCAAGCTCAGGCTCCTAACAGCAAAGCTCATTAGACCATAAAGCAACTTCCCAGAAATCACAGAAGGGTAGGGATTGGAAGGGACCTCTGGGCACCATCCAGTCTGATTCCACTGCTAAGGCAGGTTTACATAGAGCAGGTTTCACAGGAATATTTCCACATGGGTCTTGAGTATCTCCCCAGAATGACTTTGACATCTGTAAGCATAGAGCCCAGCACCTACCTCCAACCTGCTGTACTTGGGGACTCATTCAAAGCTGTATTTCAAAAGCTCTGCTTATCTTTCTTGCCTAATCAGGGACAAAATGCACTGCCTATGTTTTTATGTTAAAATTTCCTGGGAATCTGGATTTTTGCTCATTAACCTGCTGGTAACAGCCTGTATTGCTTTGGTCCCTGGAAGAGGCTTTGCTTCTCTTTGGTATGTTCTCTGAATGTGCTCTGCTACTTGGGATCACTAGAACACCAGTGAAGGATGTTTGCAGTGTCCTCCTTCCTTCCTCCATGCAGTAGCTCAGTGTTTAAAGGTGCTACTGATTAGATCCTGGCTGACAAGATAGGCTCAGTTGCTTCCTCTGCCTTAAAAGGTGTGAGGACAACTCAGGTACCTCTCATGTCCCGAAATATTCTTTAGCACGTGGGCTTAATCTTTTTCCAAATGGAAATAATATCATCGTCTCCTTGTGAGGTAACACAGAGAACAGTTGACCACTGTTTATTTCAGAACAGTGTTCAAAGTATTGAAAACTTGTAGTTTCTTTTCCTAGAAGAATTCCAAGTCAATCTCTTTCAAGCTTTAATCCCAAATAACAGGTTTTCTAAAACTCTTTGTTGGTCTCCTTTTGGACTCTTTCAAATTGCTGTATGTCCTTGTTAAACTCATTATCTAAGACAGGGCACATTGTTATTATCTGAGGGCTCAGAGCAGTAAGTAAAGCTGAATAATTACCCCCATATTACAGATAAAGTTACAGTTAATAAATGTGAAGCTGAATGTCACTGTTTCACAGTGCATTTTCCATTGTTAACTCCTTACTTGGTTCATGGTTGATTTGTTTCTTCTCTATAGTACCTAATTTAGGCCAATTTTGTATTTGGGTATTGGATTTCTTCACCATAACTACAGTGTTACTCCTGTCTGGTTGAACTTCAGCTTCTGATTTTGAATAATTTCTACACATGTTCAGAATTATCCTGAAAATACAGGTGAATATTCAAAGTGCTTGCAACACTTCGAGCTTTATCTGAAATTTTCTGTTTTCTATTTTCCCTTCATATTCTGTTACCTGTCATTCAGACAATTAAGTAAAATATTGACTAGAAATAGTGGCTTTTTTGGGTTTTCTTGTCATTTGTTTTAATTTGTTTGTTTGGGGTTGGTTTTTTTTTGTGTTGTGGTTGTGGTGGTTGTTGGTTTGAAATTCTCTCCATTTGACATGGAAATGCTGAAAACTCAGGTGATTTTTCAAGCAGTTGTTCTCCCATGCTACAGGGAGCTAATCCAGACCAGATTTTCTTATGAGACAACCATAGGGACTATTACAAAAAAAAAAGGAAAAAAAAAAGAGTTTGTCACATGTATTGCTTCCCTGTTACCCATTAGCTCACAACTCTGTCAAAGAAATAAATTATATTGGTTTGATACTTTCGTTCTTGACAAATCTATGTCATATGTTTTTTATCATCATATTATTCTTGAGGTGCTTATAAATTGCTCAATAATATGTTCCAGAGTCTTTCCAGGAATCAGGCTGTCTCCAATTCCCCAGCCCCTTCTTTCTCTCCTCCTCAAAGATGGTACCATGAGCAGCCCTCTCCAGTCCCCTGACACTTCCCAGGCCGCTGTGAACTGTAGGAAAAGTTGAAGTTTAAGAGGCTGTTGCAGCTGGTTCACTGAGTCCTCAAGGCTGAATGGAATCAAGCCCTGCAAGCTAGTGTACATGTAATTGATATAAATATTCCTTCAGCTAGTGTTTGCCCAACCTAGCCAATGCTCCTGTTCACTCTTTAAATAGTTGGTTACAATTAACCTTATTTGTAAAGAATAAATGATATGTCAGCTTCTTCCTCATCAGCAGCTCACCTGACTTGGTTAATCTGTCTTTTTCCTTGGTTTTGTCTTTTTAGTATACTTATAAGGTTTTTTTTCCTGCTTCTTTGTTATTGCTCTGTGTGCTTGTGCTTTATATTCCTGCTACACTTTGTACAGCTCTTTTTGGCTTTCAACATTCATAAAAAGGTCTTGAAGTGATCATTAAAGTTTTAGTAATTTTTTCCTCTTATTGGAATAGTTGGAAAATGTGATTTTAATATAATGTGTTTCAGAGATCTCTATTGCTCTTAGAGTGGTGGATGCAGTCCTTGTGAAGGATCAAACATAGCTTTTACTTTAAATTCTGCTGTGGAGAAATGTCATTTAATTGTATTTGAAAGCATAAAGCCATGAGCTTTATGAAGGAATAGATTCAAACTGTCTTCTGCTTTCTGTCATCTGAAACCTCAAATTAAGTTTTGATTAGCTATGGGCCATTTTTTCCTCCTTTGCATTCTGTATGCCATTTCTATAGACAAGTCTGGGGTTGAAGTAATGACTTGTGTGGCTTTGTTAAATTCAGGAATGTGAAAAAGTATTTTTTTTTTTCCAGTCTGTATAAAATGATTCAACTCATTTACTTGGCCTTTACAAAATGTCCAGAATTCATCTAAATTCCCAGCTTGTGCTGAATCATCTGGTACGTTGTGTTTGTTTGGGTGGTTTTTTGTGATCTGTGTTATTTGTAATCACTTCTGGATCTTTTGCAGAGCTTGCTAAAGGCGTCTTAAAAAGATAGTAAAACTACAGTATTGCTATCTCCAAAGATAAAGGTTTTGAACAGGGCAATTCCTACTTGGGAAATGGAAAAAGTGAGAAGTGCAGGTAGAATGGGATCCTGAAAATCCCTGAAAGTGATGTCCTTGCCTTTCCTGCTGCTAGCTCATTCCCTTTCTGTAGGGAATACAAATATTGGAGGGGGTTCCTTGTTGGTTACAGCACAAGCAACTCCCTGAAATACTTTCTTTTCAAGAGGTCTCTGCCTGCATACATCCTGGGGCAGAAAGGGCTCAAGACAAAATATAGAAGGGTATCATTTAGCTTCCTTTTGGCAATTTCTCATTGAAGGAAGTTTTCTGCTTGGCTTATGCCTGGTGGGGATTTGGCTTAGTCAGAAATGGGTAGGGTATTTCCATGTTATTTTGGATGTGCTGCTGATTTCTCTGATTTTTCTGCTGATACTCATAGAGGCTTTAACTATGGCCCAGAGCCAGCCAATCATGTGAGTATGAGGTGGCAGCTCTTCACTGGAAATAGGTGCCTTGTGGAAACTGGAGTCTGAATTCCTAGGCAAAATCCTGTGCAATTCCTATGCAAACTGAGACTGTATCAATGGCCACTGTAAATTGCATGAATAATGAATTTTCTTATATGCTTGATGCATTTTCTGAATCAACCCAACAGAAGTGTTATTCTCACATTTGAGTGTTAGGTTGGCATTGTACACTACAATTGTTTGGGGTTTTTTTTGTACATTGTCTTTAAAAGTGGCCTGATGAGATTTCTTGCCTTGAGAAAGTGCTATACATCTTGAACTTGTTGGGAAAACTTTGTGCAATAAAATTGATGTAGGGGTCTACTGTTCCTAAAGATTTAATACCAAAGGATATTTTGGAAGATAACCTAGAGTATCAATATCAGTTTATGTTTATTGAGATTCAGCAACTTCTAGAATTTTCTCGGGCATGATGATAGATTTATTATGTCAACTTGACAGCAGTTTGTCTTGCCTGCATTAAACTTCCATTTAAAATATTCGGTTTGGGAAGAACAGGCAACTGTGCTCAGCTCTTCACTATTGGCTGGAAGAGAACTCGTCCACTTGGTAGGTAAAATCAAGGCAATGTAGGCAAACTGGTAACTGTCTGATTAATTACCTCGTGCATTAAAAAACACAACAAACAAAGGTAAATCTAAACCAGTGTGAGAGTTCCTGCTGACCAGAAAATACTAAAAATCTAAAGTTACAACAGACTTTATTTGATGTAGCATTAGATGAACTCTTGTATGTGAATATAGACGGAGATGAACTGCCTGAGATGATCTGAGGGAAGGTTTGAGCTTCTGTGCAGAACATCAGTGAGATTTTGGTCTTTTTAATTCAACTTTGCCAAGTCCACAAATAGTTTTCACAAACTGATTACCAACAAAACAAGGCAATACCCTTTTCCAAGGGTTCTTCTCATACTTTGCCAATGCACACTGGATGATAAACCAAAACAAAGAATCCAGTATAAAAGTGCTGATAGAAGAGGTAGATCTTTTGTAGTTGTTGTCTAAGACTGTTCATGCTGTTTTATTGGAGTTATTACCTAGGAAGTGTGAAGATGTCAGAAATAGAAAATATACTTCAGAAAAAGTATCCAGCAAGGCAGATGGAGACTGAGGCCATGGTAGCAGTGGGGTCTCCCAGCAGTGTCAACAGGTGTATGTATATATATATATAAAATACTCATGCTATGCCTATTCAGCTTTGGAGGATTTTGCTCTTGCTGAAGCTGCCATCAGTGGAGGTTGTAGTTATTGTCTTATAGGAGAAAAAAAAGTTTCTTTGTACAACTGTCAGCCTAGCTCATCAGTGTCTATTAATATGTTAAGGGTGAGTGTAGGGAGGATGGAGCCAGACTCTGCTCAGTATCATCCAGTGACAGGACAAGAGGCAATGGCAGTCAGTTGGAGCACAAGAGGTTTAGGGGAAACACAAGGGAAAACTTGTTCCCAGTGAGGGTGGCAGAGCCTGGTAGGGGCTGCCCAGGGAGGTTGTGGAGTCTCCATCTCTGGAGACATTCCAGCCCCCCCTGGATCTGTTCCTGGGTGACTTGGTCTAGGTGCCCCTGCTCTGGCAGGGGGGTTGGACTAGATGATCTTCTAGGTCCCTTCCAGCCCCTGCCACTCTGTGATTCTGTGACACTTCTTGACACATTTCCTTGTGCTGAGATATTAGAGACTTTGCATGTTGTATGTTGATAAGCACTTTGCCACTGTGCTTAGACTCTGGCAATTAGCTGTCAGTTTGCAACATCTTCATTTTTGCATTTTAAACTGAAGAGCAAAAGGAAAGTCATAGTAATACAGTAACTAGATGAATTAAATATAGGGAAAGCACAGAAGAAAAGGAGGCAAGAGACATTAAATATTTATGAACTCTTGCTTTACACTGCTTATTTTGAGGTGAGTTCTTTACTCTGCATAAATAGGCCACACACCTTCCAAAGAATTTCATTTACACTGGTAGGTTTTGATTTTCATTTTTTAAAGGAGTTTTTTCAAGAACAACTGTGCTTTGTAATTATTTTTATACATCCAGGAGTGTGTGTAGTATGAATGGTCCTTTCTTCTTGTTTTGATGAAACGCAGGTGCAGATGGGGTATGCTAAATATTTAAACCATGTGTATTGTCTTGATTAATAAAAGACTTCCGTCAGTTCACTAAGGATTTTTTGTGGTGCATAGCTTTTGAGCTGGTTTCTTTTGCTTACCTGCTAAGTGAGCTAAACTTGTACCTTCTTCAATGAGAATTGCAGTGTTAAGCTTTCAACTAGAAGTTGTCCTTTGCTTATCCTTTTAAGAGCTTGAAGTCAATTTGCCCAACTCACCATGTGAAGCGCAGATAAATAGTTATACAAGCTTTTATTCCCCACAGCTCCTTCTTGTGAGTCAGCTCTGTGGCAGCTCATGTATCCTATTGGGTAGAGTTATAATCAGGAGTTCCATCAGCAGTTTAGAATGAAAATGTTTAATATACCAAAAGTAAGTTAAAAAACTTTGGAGGAAAGATTACAAATATTTTGACTTCAGAGTGAATATTTCAGGGACCTAAGAATGTAAAGAGAACTGGAATTCCATTTTGAAAGAAGATAATTCTACTGATGATTTAATCAAGAGCTACATCAAAAGTTATCTAGGTGCATAGATAAGTATTATATGGTGTTATGCTGGAAAAAGTTGCATAACTTTCTCTATCCAAACAGAAATTATTGAAGTAGAAAAAACTTAGAATATTTGTCTTCCCTCCTCCCACTACTTTTTGGTAAAATGACCTGAATGGGAGAAAAAAATGAAACCCATAGGAAAAAAAAACCATTAAAATGTTTTCAATAAAAACCCCATCACTCAGAAGGCAGGTATAATCTCTAGTCTTTATTTATCCCTCATTTTGTATGTAGAGGCTAAGTCTCTCTGCTTAATACTTGCTGTAGCTCTTTTCAGTCCCTTTGTTGCTGTGCTTATGTACAGTGATGGTCTCTCTCCCTTGGGTGACTGAACAGTTTTTGTATCTCTGCTTTCAGAAAATCACTTCCAGGGTCACAGGTCTTTTAGCAGTGCATCTTTACAGCATACTGTTACTACTTTTCCAAGTGAAACAGGTTGTTACTGGGCAGGAACAGTATGTCAAATTTCAGTAGGTATCTTAGGAAGTTTTTTTTTCCTTTTGCTCTGTAGATAATGTGTCTGTTTAATCCAGACTGCACCAGTGAAGCCTGTGCTCCACTGGATAATTCAGTTCAATGAGAACTGGATGTTGTGAGTAGGATGCAGTAACATGGATCAGGCTTGGAAGTCTGCTACCACAGATGCTAGAGCAAGTAACAAAACCAGCAAGATGAATTTAGAGAAGAATAAATCCTAGAATTTTCAGTATATTTTGGATTGATCTAATGGTGACAAAATTGCTGTAGTAAAGAGCAATCTGCTGTGAACTAAAGGGTGGTTTTCTGCAATGTGACAATGCCTTGTGAAAATGAACTCTCTGGAATGAAATTGGAGTGTCAGACATCCTTGTTTTTAACATGAAGAGCCCATTCTTGCTTCATGCTTAACTAGTGGGATTTTAGGTGGCAATAGCTGGCATTCAGCTTCTGAGGGGTAAAGAAAAAAGGCTTTTTTTAGGATTTCCCTGGGAATAGGAATTTACAAGTCCTTCTTCGAAGAATTAGCAGTAGTGTCTCCTTTTCCTTTTTTTTTTTTTTTTTCTTTTTTTTTTTTTTTGTAACCTTTTAGAGCTCCCTGCAAGGGATGAGACTGCTGTGGAAACTCCCATCATTTCTGGGCTGTGGAACAGTGGGAATCCTGGCTGCACATCACTGTTAACTCAGCTGGGAACATGCACGTTCACAGGGGGTTGTGGTCTCCCCACAGGGGAGAAGGAGGCATCAGAAAACCATCTAGAGTTGTGAAAAAGCCCTACGTATTTCTAAAAAGAAGTTTTCAACTGGAAAGCCTTTTATTGCCTTTACATATATTCATATTGTCTGCCTACTCTAAAATAGGTGGCCCAGGTTTGCTCAGCTGGCACAAGTGGCTGTCACTCCGAGTCATTTCAGAGCAAATGGAGAAAGTCTGTATTCCCCAATAACAGCCATTTTATAATTAAAATAAAGCCATTTTTATCATTATTTTCTAAAAGTTGTACCCCAGCTTTGCCACCTGCTCTCCCTACTGAGCTGTAGTGCTGGGTGGATGCAGAAGACAGTGTCCCCTACTGTAATGAATGGCAAAATTAAGCTCTGATTTTATGTGGCTTTCTTCAGCCCTCTTTCATGGACCAAATCCTCCTGCTTCTGGTTAGGGGTGCCCTGTTTCATACCCCACTTTCAGTAGTTCTGCAGCTGTATTAACACAGAGTGAGAGTGGGGATGAGTTTGAGTGTCCTTATATTATCCTGCCTTCTAATTAATTAATAATGTCTCAGTGAATACCTTTGCCATGCTGGTGGGTAGCTGTAGCTCACTACACTTTCTGGTTTGAAGGTTGCTCAGTATTCTTTGGATTGGGTGTACATCCTGGCAACTGCTCAAGCTGAGGTGAATGAAAGCAATTTTAATTACCTTGAGGGAGTTAAGATTGCTTTTTCAAACATAATAGACTATCACTTAAACTGGATTATTAGCATTTCCATTTTATTTTTCAGAAGGATCAGCTCTGGTTTTAGAGGGTATTCCATTCTGTATTACACCATTATTATTTAGGCTTCCATTGTGCAGTTTGCATTCTATCTTTAAGTTTTAGCAGCTGTTTCAGGCTTCTTAAATCATTGGGTTTATTACTTCATATTGCTGAGCTTGATATTTTCTAACAGCTTTTGTCAAATACAGAAGGTAATGCCTTTCAGCTCTTTATTTTTACAGTTCACCCCCTAACCCCCTCCATGTTGTGCAATCTGGTATTTCTTCTAATGTTGGTGTTCACTGAGAGCACAAAAAAACCCCACCTGTTCCCCCCCTTTTTTTTTCAGCAGGTAGCTGCGTGGAAGAAAAGAGCAGTTTTCCTGCCAGTACTATTTTATGTAACAGCAGGAAAGACAAAGATAAAATAATACACACACCCCAGTTATTTCAACAATAGAAGCAGAGAAACAATGAGTTTCTTTTAGACACCAGGGAGCAAGGAATTGGTGTGATTTGACTGCAGGTGATATTTCTGATGTAGTCTTGGTTTAAAAAAAATAAAATTCAAACTTGGTGTATATGCTCAGACTTTGAGGTTTTGTGTCTTTCCCACTCAAATCAGTATAACCTTTTCTTGACTCAAACAGAGCTAACCATAGACAGTTAAAAACATATTTGGAATAAATTAGCTCAAAGATTTTATCCCCTTCCATTAATGGGGAATGTTTCACAATGCACACTGTCAAATATGATGAGATTTCTCATTTTGTGGCTGGCTTTGTCTGCAGTGTGGTAATTGCAGTTTTGATGGCACAGTGTTTGTGTGAAGTGGTGACATTCAGTGCTCAGCTAGACCACTAACTGATTAAGCCTCTGCATATGTAACTTAAGGGTCTTATAATTCATATTCTCTTGTTTTAAAATGTCAGGTATGAACTCGAGAGACAATCTGTATATACAATAAATTAGAAATAAATAAAATATAAATAAAAATAAAGATATTTTTCCACCCAGCAGTACCCAGTAGTGCACCTGAGGATATGGCAGTTTATACTGGATTTGGAAAAAATCTGGAGCTGAGCTGCATTATCTGATGTGCAAACTCTTCATGAGCTTTCCTTGCTGAAGGGTTAATTGGGAAAGGCTTTACTGGTGAGCACTTGCAAGCTCTCCAGTCTATCAAGAGTCACGACTGTTGGACTTATGAGTGGATTTTGTGCTACACTATGATATAGACATTTTAAAGAAAGCTATATTTTAGGTGGGGATTCCAGTTCTGTTCAAGTGAAACATGGTAATGTTCAACTCATGTCTTGTATATTAGCCTGTGTAGTTTCTTGGAATTTGTAAGGAAAGATGTATTTCACTTCAACCTTCTTTGTGGGTCTTGAATGTGGTAGTCTTCGAGTGCTTAAGTTCCTCAGTGTTCCAGGTAAATATAACACAGTGTGCTGACAACACAGCTATAGGTGCTGCCTTTCTGAAATGCAGCCCCTGGGTGACAAAGCTGTGTGTAATATTGTCATGGGGAGGGTATTTGCTTTTATGTGGGAGACCAGAGCTCAGTGCTTTGCAGGTCCAAAGTCATTCCAATTCCAGTTGCTTACTTACCAATGTGGAATTTTTGTCTCCAACCATATAAAGGATGGAGAAAGGAAGACAATTCTTAACTATGCCAATGTGCACAGTGTATACTGGGCAGGAAAAAAACCCCAACAAACAGCCCAGTTTAGGCCACTGATCTGTGCTTCAGTCCATCTTGAGGACAAGAAAGGGCTTTGAAGGTGATGCTTACTAATTTATTATCATTAAAATAGAAATTTTGAGCACCATTATATCTCTTAAATGGTGTCTTGCATTCTACCTGGNTCACCCCCTAACCCCCTCCATGTTGTGCAATCTGGTATTTCTTCTAATGTTGGTGTTCACTGAGAGCACAAAAAAACCCCACCTGTTCCCCCCCTTTTTTTTTCAGCAGGTAGCTGCGTGGAAGAAAAGAGCAGTTTTCCTGCCAGTACTATTTTATGTAACAGCAGGAAAGACAAAGATAAAATAATACACACACCCCAGTTATTTCAACAATAGAAGCAGAGAAACAATGAGTTTCTTTTAGACACCAGGGAGCAAGGAATTGGTGTGATTTGACTGCAGGTGATATTTCTGATGTAGTCTTGGTTTAAAAAAAATAAAATTCAAACTTGGTGTATATGCTCAGACTTTGAGGTTTTGTGTCTTTCCCACTCAAATCAGTATAACCTTTTCTTGACTCAAACAGAGCTAACCATAGACAGTTAAAAACATATTTGGAATAAATTAGCTCAAAGATTTTATCCCCTTCCATTAATGGGGAATGTTTCACAATGCACACTGTCAAATATGATGAGATTTCTCATTTTGTGGCTGGCTTTGTCTGCAGTGTGGTAATTGCAGTTTTGATGGCACAGTGTTTGTGTGAAGTGGTGACATTCAGTGCTCAGCTAGACCACTAACTGATTAAGCCTCTGCATATGTAACTTAAGGGTCTTATAATTCATATTCTCTTGTTTTAAAATGTCAGGTATGAACTCGAGAGACAATCTGTATATACAATAAATTAGAAATAAATAAAATATAAATAAAAATAAAGATATTTTTCCACCCAGCAGTACCCAGTAGTGCACCTGAGGATATGGCAGTTTATACTGGATTTGGAAAAAATCTGGAGCTGAGCTGCATTATCTGATGTGCAAACTCTTCATGAGCTTTCCTTGCTGAAGGGTTAATTGGGAAAGGCTTTACTGGTGAGCACTTGCAAGCTCTCCAGTCTATCAAGAGTCACGACTGTTGGACTTATGAGTGGATTTTGTGCTACACTATGATATAGACATTTTAAAGAAAGCTATATTTTAGGTGGGGATTCCAGTTCTGTTCAAGTGAAACATGGTAATGTTCAACTCATGTCTTGTATATTAGCCTGTGTAGTTTCTTGGAATTTGTAAGGAAAGATGTATTTCACTTCAACCTTCTTTGTGGGTCTTGAATGTGGTAGTCTTCGAGTGCTTAAGTTCCTCAGTGTTCCAGGTAAATATAACACAGTGTGCTGACAACACAGCTATAGGTGCTGCCTTTCTGAAATGCAGCCCCTGGGTGACAAAGCTGTGTGTAATATTGTCATGGGGAGGGTATTTGCTTTTATGTGGGAGACCAGAGCTCAGTGCTTTGCAGGTCCAAAGTCATTCCAATTCCAGTTGCTTACTTACCAATGTGGAATTTTTGTCTCCAACCATATAAAGGATGGAGAAAGGAAGACAATTCTTAACTATGCCAATGTGCACAGTGTATACTGGGCAGGAAAAAAACCCCAACAAACAGCCCAGTTTAGGCCACTGATCTGTGCTTCAGTCCATCTTGAGGACAAGAAAGGGCTTTGAAGGTGATGCTTACTAATTTATTATCATTAAAATAGAAATTTTGAGCACCATTATATCTCTTAAATGGTGTCTTGCATTCTACCTGGGTTTCCCCCCTGTTAAATCAGCTTTGCATCTTTCAATCTTTGCTTACTGAAAGGCAGTCAAGATCACATACTCAGCAGGGCAGCAGCAGAGCTGCTGAATGAGTATATTTACCCAGTTAAGACTCAACTATCAGGCATCCCCAAGCCCCCTCTCCCCCAGCAGTGCTTGAGATGAATTGTACTTTTATCTCGCTCATCTTCACTTCTGCAGGCTCGATTGCTTTATTTTTTTTTCTGCTTTCTTTGTTAAGTGGAGGCTTTGTCTTAAAGTCATGATGTGCTCTGTGTACTTGGATGGAAACATCAATAGCTGAGAATCCCAGGTGCACATCAGTGGAAATCAGCAGAGGTAGGCTGGTTTAGGTTTGACTCCTAATCCATGTTGTTGGAATGAATAATTCTTTCTTTTGCAACTGAGCTGGTTTCTGTTAGGCAGCTGAGGGCAGAACTTCCTGAAGTCTGTTGAAGAGAGGTGCAGCTCTGTGAGTTACCAACACCAGACTGCAAGAACTTTCTCATAGCTGTGAGCAGGAGGGTCAGTTCTATATTGTTTTATAGTTTAGTCTGGTCACGGAGGACCCTTTTGCTGCTTAGTTCCATTCTTTCAGCTGCAAAGGGCTTGTTTTGGTCAGCACCACTCAGCTACCAGTTTGCACTCCTGTATCTTGCTGTTCAGCCCCAGCCCTTCTCTGAGGTCTGATCTCCAGTATGGTCCTTGGCTTTGTCTGCCCAGACACATGCTCTGACCTGCTGCTGCACAGAGCCCAAGAGCTAGTCCAGACACCAGCCCTGTTTCTGGCTCCATGTGCAGCCTGAAGCATTGCTTTCATTTATGTTAGACCTGCCATAGGTGCAGAGTCTAAGTAGCAGGTGCTCCTCTCAGTTGAGGTTTCACTTTAAACATTTGATTAATATAAAATTGATTTAACAGCATGTGTTAAGTTGTGTTGCTGTCCTATGGCTGCTATAGTGTTTGCTTTACTCTTTTAAATAGGAATGTTGGTCTAGTGAGTGGAAACACTGAAGCCTGTAGAAGATCATCAGCTTCCTTATAATTTAGCACATGTCAGTGAAAGAGGTTAATTTTGATGGCAATTAATTTATGGCAAACATAAACAACAACCAAACAGTATTTGTATATTAGTGTTAACTACTGTGATTCAAAGGTAGCAATTAGCTTAACTGACAATTAATAGAAACAAATTGTGACAGTGAAAACATGAACAAAATGCATTCAACCCCTCCAGTTTATTTGATGTCATAAAAATATGCTGACTTAATTGATCTTTGGCTGCTATAAGTAAAAACTAATGACATGAAATGGAGTTTAGATATTGGCTTCAGGGAACAATATTTTCTCATGTAATAAAATACAGTAAGATGCACTAAGTCAATACTCATGTTTGCCAATAAAGGAATGCTGTACATTTCAGTATGGCAGGTTAAATACCTCTAGACAATTAATATGAGGAAATCTCCCTGTTTTTAAAGTATTATCTATGGCAGCAAATGCAATGGGGGCTTACATTGGAAAATTAAATAGTTATGAAATGAACTTGATAGGGGATATTTTATATATTTTGTGTCTTCTCCATTAATGCATCCTTCAGAACACACTCCATATGTCTTTGGTATCACCAAAGCAAAACTGTAGTAACTCCATCTAGTCTGGGAATTGTTAACAGTCTGTGTTATTACTGACCATCAGTTTCTTAAGGGGTGACAAGCCTTGAGTCATGAGGGGAGACTGAGGGCCATGTGATCAACACTAACTGCACCATGAAGAACATTTTAAATAATGTTTAACTAATTTTATGTTCTGATTTCTGTTAATAGCCATATATTTGATGGGGGAAAAAATCCAATTAGGCAAATGTAAGCGACTCAGGCAGTCACAACCAGCCTGGGCTGTTTCACCGCCTAACAGGAGGCTGTGGGAGGTGATTAGTTGCCATTAATTTAATGTGCAAGTCATGAGATGTATTGACATTTTTGGGAGCGTAAAGGAAGAACAAATTAATTTATTGAAAAGTTAGGTAACACCTGGATAAATTCAGTAATTTTTATTTACACTCAATTCGAGCACAAATTGCTGTCAGAAGGAGAATGAGAGGGAAAATTTGAGTTAAAATTAAAACCTAACATACTATTAAACTGAAACCACTTTGTTTTTCACTAACAAGAAAGTATTTTAAGTATTAATCGGTTTTGCAATTAAAATGAAATGAATGAACCATCAATGATATTAGATTGAATCATCAGGTGGGCAATTTTACCCACTCAATATTGTGGCTAACCACATGATGTGGTAATGACAAGAAATCCTTTTTAAACTGCAATTTAACTTTCTTTGTAGTCTAACATATCAGAAAAATATGACTATTAATGGCATTTAGCATATTTTTTCTTTGGTGATTTTTAATTTATTTTTGGTTTTACTTGCTTTTTGAACCCTTTTCATTTACTCTAATACTTTGTGCCTATTAGTTTCATAGCTCAGTTATGCATTGTGCAATGATTTAACTGACCTTTCTTCTGTTTTGTTGTGTTGCAGTTTGTTTGTTTTTGTTTGTTTTGCTTTTTTCCCCAAAACCAAGCGAGTGCTGATGTGGTGAGAAGCCTCATAGCTGCTTGGACTCTCCTGAATGCTGGCACACCACCATTCCAAATGACTCAAGTTTCCATTCACTCTTGAGAAGGTTAATTTGGCTTAACTGAGGTTTGTATAGCAAAACTGTTATGAGAGTGGTTACTCTTGCAGTTCCTTCAAGCCTTATCTCTCCATCTTGTCTCTTTTATATTGTGAGAGTAGTGCCAGCTCAGCTGGCAGTTTGGTTTTCCATCTGCAAATGTCAGAATTTGTCTCTTAAGACAGCAGTCCTGCTGTACCTCCTGTTGTTTTGTTAGGTTATCTGCCAAAGATTAGTCAAGAAGTTTAGAAACAGGGAGATCTTTCTGTTGACAAAATGTCTTTCATGTAGTAGGATTTCATGACTGGTATAAAGCTCAAAAGGAGTCTTCTATTGCAAAAGTGTTTGGAATAACAGTCACACAAGATACTTTTGTTTTTTTCACCCAAAGTCTAAAAGACAGAATCATTCTTGGTGGTTTTTCTTTGGTTTGTTTTCCTTTTGTGGATGTGTCTATACCAGCAGTCTCCTGGTTAACTGTGCATAAGAGTAATGGTAAAGATTGGGACAACTTTTTCTTTAAGCTGCTAATGTAGCATTTAGTCTGGGTGAGATGAAGATCTAAATTAACAGGTTGTTGTCAAGTGTTGTGTGAAGTGAAACCATTCAACTTTTCAGTACAGCCCTTTCAAAGACGGAAGCTTCAGTTTTTCCAGATGATGGTGACAGTTGTTCTGTGCTGTAGTGAGTTTGATTGTCTCAGAGCTCATGTCTTTCTTCTTGCCAATAGTATCTCCTGCTCGGGGATATGGGTTACTCAAGGACTTGTCAATGTTAAAATTAATTTACTAACTTCCAAGATTCCCCTGCAAGTAAATGAGTTTATAGTTAGGTATGAAACTCAAGCTGCATCTTACTTTGATCTTTTAATCAAGAGAATGTTAAGTTTTTCAGAGAATGTCTTGTAGTCATTATTTCTGTGATTGTCTCCAACACCTTGGAAGCTGGTGCTCTGTAAACTGGGCACTGTGGAATGATGGCTGTATCACTGTGTGTTGTCATTTTCTTCATCATGTCAGGAATCAACAGAGGCTGCTTTTTTTTTTTTTTGTTTGTTTGTAATTTAATAAGAGGAGAATGAAATTCCAGTTAGAATCAGTTTACTTGAAACAGTTCCTTTTGATTGCAGATTAAATCTTGATTGTTGTAGGTCTTGTGCTGCTATTAATAGCTGAAAATAAAGTTTGATATTTTGTCAGTTGTGTTAACAAGACCTTAAATACTCCCTAGTTTTGGCAAGCTTTGATCAGTGTTTTCCCTGCAAATAAGCTGGAGGCTGACTCCTGGGCAAACAGCAAACCCCTTTTGAAAGCAAATTTCCATTTGATAAACCAAGCTGCTTAGAGCTTATCCACTCCTTTCTTAGAAAGTTGCCAGTTTGCCTCTTATTTGAAAATCCTTCTTTAAAATTGGTTCTGCTTTTCTGGAATAAGATAGCAGATTTTCCACAGGAGTTTGTTTTTTTTTTTATTTAATCCCTTTGCTGTTCTCCAGCAAGTATATTGCAGCAGCTTTAATTTGTCACTAACCCACTTCTGACTCAGCTCTGCTTTATTTGCTTAAGTTTTATTTTCTTTTGCTCTAGCATGAAGGTGTATAATCTTTTTCTCTTTACTTATAATAATACAGATAATTCCCAATCTGTCAACTCTTGCTTTTCACTATCAAAAGAATTCTGAAAGGGGGTTGATTTAAGTGTAGCTTTTTGTTGCAATTAGTGTTTTTTTTTCATACAGTGATTATTAAAAAGTTAGTCATCTTCTATTCTGTCCTGCCCCAGCCATCTAAGGACCCTCCTGAGGGTGTTTTCACATCACCTTGGAGGCGGCACATGGGGGTGAGTTTATTGCACTCGTGGGCTGTGAGTCACCTCAATCTGAGAGCCAGAAATGTCTTTTTAGAAGGCACTAGGGCTGAGTTAACAAGCCTTGCTGGGTGCAGGATACCTTAGTTTAGGCCAAATATCTTGTTAACATCAGTATGTAGCTTCTGGACTGTGTCATCTTCGTGCCCAGTTCTCTCAGATCAAGAACCTTCATCCAGGTGGAGTGACAACTGTCTGGGAACTGCACACTAATTATCCAAGAATGACCTGTAGTATTTTTTAGGTTATTCTGTTAGAGTCTAAATCTTTGAAGTTGAACCAGTTCTGACTGGCTTGACAAACAGGACAATTTTAGTATTGGAATGTCATCAAACTTTGTATCCAAACTCAAACAGGAGACTTTCTGCTTCACATTCCTCTTTAGAGTATGAGAACCACTGTGTGTGACTTCACTCACACATCTCCTTTGGCCCTCCTTGCTAGGCTTTCCAGAAGCAAGACTGTGCTGAATAAGAGTTTGAGTGTTCTGTCTTTTACATTCTAGAATTGTGTTTAGCCAACCCCTCTTGCACATGATCAGAGTACTGAGGAAGTGGCCAATTTGGAGTTAAAAGCTGTAGTTTGTGGTCTTTTCCCCAAGGAACAAAATCATGTTTTTACATTTTTAGAAGCACAATCACCATTTACAAGTCATTCAAGTGCTTTTTCTCCAGACTCTGGAGGTCTCTCTATTCACTTTGAGAAAGATGAACTTTGGATGTGAATATTCTGTCTGTGCTATGTATATGAGAATGTTATTGGGATCAGCATTAAGATTTGCAATTTGTTGACCTTGGGGCAGATGTTTTGGGTCTCTCAACTAGGTTGTGAAAGCATAGCTCCAGTCTGTTCTCTGTAACACCTGGAAGGAGAGACAATTTAACATTTTACAACCTTGATGTAGCAGGAGCTTAGCTGGAGTTCCTGTCAGCCCTGCCCAGGAAGAGTGACTGCAGGGTCATGGTCCCAGACTGGACGAAATCCCCATGGTGATGTTTATCTGCTAAATATATCTCCTGATAATTCTGTAAACTGATTGTGATAGTTACAGGTCTCAATAACCATGCGATACCATTATAGCAAGCCTGCTGTTGGTACATGTATTACAATAGGATTTACCTTTTAAAACCACATTATGAATCCAGCTGTCGAGGAATGAATGTTTTTGTGTCATCCTGAGCTCTAAAACCAACCTTCCCAAGATACAGAAGTTGTAGTGGAAGTTATGATTTGTTGCTTGGTGCTCACGAGGCTCCTTGGGAGAGGGTGGAGGCTTTTGTGCGGTGGAGGAGAGCATTTGGGTGGTGTATTGACCACCTTTCTGGCCAATCCAAAACGTTCTGAGTTCATGATTGCCACAGGTACTAGAAATACTTAAAGTTTTATCTGCTGACTCCACGCCTATGGCACATCTGTTTTATTTATCTTGCACACCCCAGAATGGACATGATTTAGCTACCTGATAGAGGAAAGTGCTTTTCTTAACTGTGCCAAGGATGGGAGGTTGGAAGATTTGGCTGTTAATGCTGAAGTCTTTCATAATACCTTTGTAATCCCTTTCAGATGATTTTTCTGATTGTCCAGTTTGCCTCGTGTAAGTCAGAAATAGGCTTGCAGTTGGTTCCAGGTTAATTTAATCCATATCTGTAAATTGCTTTGAATTCTTTCGATAGGAAGCATGAATGCCCTTTTCTTGATAAATTAGTTTTTATGGTTAATTTTCAGAAGCAAGATAAAACATTGCTTTACAACATTTCTCTCTATAGTGCTAACAAGAGTAACTCCTTAAAAAGACCTCCATAATTAATCACACTTTCAGGGTTGTTTTTTTTTTTAAAGGAGCTTTACAGCTGAAATTCATCAGTCTTTACAAGTCTCTTAGAGCAATTCAGGTTCTGTGAGTGACATTTCTCTAAGGCAGGCTTTTCAATGTGAGTCTGCAGATTTCATAGCCTTTTGTTATTCTAGTGTCAAGGTCATGTAGCCTTCCTAACTGACATGTAAAGAAATTCTGGCACCCACAAAATCAACATAATACTTGTCTTTGATGCCTTTAGGCAGTAGCAGTAGTTGGGTATAATTTTCCTTAACTGACAATTGTTCCATTGTGAGGTCTGGCAAGAAAACCTTTTTTTAGTGCTTCTTCCTTCTTACTGTTATTGTTCTAATCGTGTGTTATTGTAGATCACCTCCATTTTTACTCCATATCATTATTCTGTTGCCTATTGATACTGAAACCCAATCCCTATTAGTACTGAATGGTAGCTTCTGCTTTGTCCTGTATGCTCAGGGACAGCAAATGGTTTGGGACTGTCACTGTGTTCATGTTTACACCTTTGTATCTGAGCCATAAGCAATCAGGGAAATAAGAACGATAATAAAAAGCCTTCTGAGTTGCTGCCAGCGTTAATCCATTAATTAGCTGGCACAGCTGATGGATGAGTGGTCCCTCCAGAAGATGAATTTGCTGCCTCCCCAGTGTAGCCAGGGTGACCTGGTTACAACCTGTCTGGTTGGAGTGACAGGTCAGTGTGCTGCTGTGTTTCTAGGGTAGGATCAATGCTGATAAAAGGTGGAATGAAGAAGGGTTAGAGGTGCAGTAATGGTCTCACCGAGGGCTTTCAGGCAGTAAAGAAAAGCACAGTTTTACTTTCATCATTTCTCACCCATCAAGCCGATAGCTGAGTCACTTTTGCTGTAAACTGAGAATAAACAGTCTCTGTAAGTGCCCTATTGTACTGATCAGATTGACAGCCTTAGCCTCAGTCGCCTCAAGACCAACTCTTAAATGACTAATCCAGCAGTAATCCTCCCAAGTGCTGGCTTTGCAATGGCTCAATAGGACACATCTCACCTACAATTAATACCCTAAAGTCAAGGCTATGTTTTACAAGATAAGAGCACTTGTGACAAGTTAGATGTGTGACTCACTATCTAGAAAGCTCAGGGGATGATTCATTTGTGCCCTGAAATGTAGGTAGGTTTATAATAAATTTTTATTGCCAGATTCAGCAATCCTTATATGTGCACTGATTTGAATATACTTATTTATACAACATATGCAACAGAGAAAAATAAAGGCTGCTGTTACAGATCTGTGCTATGATTAACAGACTAGATCTAGTTCATTTTAGGAGTTTACTGTGCTATTCAAATTTTGTAACAGCTCTTTCAAGGCTGTTATTTCTTCTTGTTGTCAAAATATTTCATAGACTCATAGAATATTTTGGGTTGGGTTCTATTAGCGTGGTTAGAACGAGCTGCTGAGGCAATACTTTTAGCAGACAGTGTGGTGGTTCCAAGGTTGGTCTTAATTGTCTGCATTAGGTTATTTCCAGTGTGAAACAAGGAAAACATCAACTGGCACACTCTAGTACAAACAGATCCATGCCATTTCAGTAATTGTTCCAATTTGTAGAGGTTTATAAGGATACATTCATTGTGTGACTTCAACAATTATTTCATATTTGTAGTTTAAGAAGAAATAGAATCCAATACAATATCCTATTCTAAGCACCCTAATGGATTTAAATAAAAAGGCAAAAGTAATTTCCAGCATAATTACATCGATTGCCATGATATTCTACTGGAAGTGCTCTGTAGAATTTGAAGTGCACAGAAGGAAATATGCTAAAAGGGTAATAATTGTGCAATGAATTTCTTAAAATCACCTACTTTAATGGTACTGAGAATAAAAAAAAAAAAACAAAACCAAAAAACCTTAATGCCTCTAGCACTCTGAGGCCCGGAATTTTTTGAGGCTAGTTAAGTTTTCTTTCTTTAATACCACTTGATGAAGATTTGAGCATTAAGGCACCGGTTCACTGTAGTATCAGCACAATAATTTTCTCCCACCTTTTTCTTCATTATAGATGGAGAGTAGCAACTTCTTTGTGTGAATGACAATACACAGGACATTGTTCTATATATTGCAGAGAAAGGTAAAACGAATGAGATGGTATTTTTAAAGGTAATAGGATATGGCATTTCATACCTAAAGGAACATATGGAGACAAAGGTGCAATGAAAAATATCTTGTGTTGATGGAATTAAGGACCATTTATAACAAGTGCTGACTTAAGAGGGAATTCAAATTGCCTTGGCAAGCTCTGTCCTTGCATGTCTCAGTTGTGAATAGCTCTGTTTTGGGCTCATCTCTGATAAATAAAATGCCATGAGAACCCCCTGAAATTCCGCTGTGTGGAACCAGCTGCCACATCAGTGAGAGAACTTCTATGGCCAGCAGCTCAAGAACCAGGAATGGAATTGTTCTTTTGGGTCAGGCTCTCTCCAGTGCGAGTATCAGGCACACGTGGGATTTCACCAGCGCTTGCTGAGAAAACTTGCAGTGAACTCTCACCGTGCCCCGGGTCTGGGGAGATGGGGCTGTGCTCGTTGCCTTTGTCAATGTCCTTGTCTTTTGCCAGCCTGTGAGCTCTCCTCACCGGAGCCGGCAGTGCAGCAGAAGCCGGCAGTGAGCGGGCTTGGCAAGCCCTGCAGTGGGAGACTGAACACAAGCGCTTACTCCGGCTTTGAAGTTCCAGCAGCAGCATGCCTGCTAGTGTGGGAGGTCTCGGAAAAACACAGTGTAGATTTGCTGATAGAAAAATTGGAGGTGCGTCCAGTTAGGAGCAAACTATTTTCCTTTCATTTACCGAACACAACCCCAATGAAACAAGAGCTTTCTGCAGGGTTCCTGCTCTTTCTCTAGCAGGAAACTCACTACGGAGTTAAAAGGAATGATAGTAGCCTTAATTAGCATACCGAGCCCTGAACTGAGACTTTAACACATTACTGTTGTAGTGTGTTAAATTTGTCTCTGCTTTCAGCACAATTCGGGGGCATTGGTTAAAACAATACAAAACAAAACAAGTTAGTTATAAAAATAATTAACAGTTTAATTCAATTGGTTTCACCTTTGCATCTAGAAAAGCATTAGAGTAAAATTGTCATCTGTAATTCTCAAATCTAAGTTTCTTTACTACTTAGATAATTTTCAGCACACACTACCTGTCAGAAAGGAGAAAAATAAAAGAAGGTAACCAACGTTTTAAAAACGCTTTTGTTTTTTTTTTAATTTGAATGTCTATTTAAAAAGCCCTGTGAATATTTGATGGCCTTGAGGAGATCTAATGCACTTTGAGATGTTGCAGTGTTT
>VYZU01011085.1:0-45677 GCA_013401355.1 Ceyx cyanopectus
CCCCTTGACAAGCAGGTGTTCTGCAAAGCATCTGCCCTTTCACACTTGCTCATGTATTTTTCTTTTGCTTCTCTTGCATGTCCTCCATTCATCTGTCTTCCTCAAATTCTTGGAGGGATGTTAGAGGGGAAGCCACAAGGTCAATTTCCCTGACAATTAGGGTGTTTTGCATTGTGGGGCAGCCCCCATGGGTGACTTCAGTTTTCCAGCCCAGGTGGCAGGGCTGGAGTATGGATGAAGCTTTTCATGTAACCATTTACAGGGTGGTGGTGCCCAGCTCCAGGCAGAGACCCAGCCAGAGCTTGACCTGTCCCCTTCAGGTACATATGCTGCATGGAATTCCTCCTCCTCTAGCTGAAAGGCATTTTTCCCCTCTCTTTCCTAGATAGCCAAAGATGTGAAGCAGTTCTACGACCAAGCATTTCAGCAGGCACTCATGGCAGATTCGGAGTCAAACAATGGGAAAACTGTAGTGAAGACTTTCCATGAAACGGTAAGACATGGCTGGTCGTGCTGCACGCTCTGCTTAGGCAGAGAGCAGTTTGCCAAAGCAACTGCTGATGGACAGGATCCTGTGTTCTGCAAATGACACCCAGTTAACTTCTCCCTAGTTAACTGATCTTTTTAGCAGGGCCTTGTTGCAACAGGACAAGGCGTGATGGTTTTCAACTAAAAAATAAAAGGAAATTTAGAATGGAGAGAAGGAATAAATTTTTTATACTGAGGGTGATGAGACTCTGGGCCAGGTTGCCCAGAGAGGTGGTCGATGCCCCATCCCTGGAACCATTCTAAGTGAGGTTGGATGGGGCTCTGAGCAACCTGCTCTACTTCCAGAGGTCCCTGCTCAGTGCAGGGTGTTGGATGGGTTGACCTTTAAAGCTCCCTTCCAACCCAAATCAGTCTGTGATTCTGCAGGTGATTTGTCAGTGGGTAAGTACTGGGGAGTGACTGTCACTATTACAGACAAATCCTGACCACCAAGGCAGAGGCAGTGAGTTGAGCTACAAGTCCAAGGACAGGCAGTGAAAGCAATGCTGGATTTTCTGACACGAGCAAACTGGATCAAAGCTGCTCTCAGGGATTTTGCTGCCTGCTTTCCAAGATTCATGCAGATGTTTCCTATCCATAGGAGTTTATTTCAGCCAGAGGAAATGAGAAAGTGATAGGAATGAGAATTAAAAATGGGGGTCAGGAAAATGAAGAGGAAAAGCAATCTAAAATAGTTGATACTACATTTGGATCCCTCCAAGATGCCTTCTCAGTCTTTGGTGGCTTCAAGGATGTCTAATGGTGGAGAGAGCATTGTGTATTTGCTGTCTGCTAACGCTGGTTTTTTTTGCTATTTCGTGTTTTTTTTCCCCGCTCTCTCCATGTAGCTGGACTGCTGTGGTCCCGATAGTGCAATGGGAGCTATCACCCCACTGTGGAAAGAAGACCTCTGTCCAAAGGACTCCATTAAAGACTATTTTGCGGTAGGTGCAGCTGCTCTTAACCCAGTGCAGCTGGACAAGGAGACTCAGCTGCATGTGAAACTTGGGGATTTACTGAGAATAAGATAAAAGGTAGAGATTTTATTTGGGGATGGTGCTGGGTGATGTTGGAGGTTATCATCAGTGGAATCATTGCTGTTCCTTCCTGAGGGTACTGACAGGCATGGAGGGATGAAGTCTGGTGGGAGTCCTAGAGCCAATACCTGGAAACATGAGGGGGACTGGGGAGAAGACCTGGCTTCCTGAGTGCTGGGCAGGTGAGGGAAGGCTGGCTCTCTGACCAGAGTGCTTCTCTGCTTCAGACCTCGAACTGCCACAGAAAGATCGACGAGCTGTTCTCTGGGAAGCTGTACCTGATCGGCATCGCTGCCATCGTGGTCGCCGTGATCATGGTAAGTGTGACTGCACAGCACCCTGCTCCTATGGGACTGGGAGAAGCTGTCTTGGGGTGCCCTGGTCCTGTTCCAGCTGAGATCTGTCCTCCAGATGCCCCTGCAGCTCACTGTGCACTGCCAGCCTTCTGCACCCCAGCTCCTCTAGAACACGGGGAGATCCAGGGTTTTTTTGTTCTCCCTGGGAGCAGGTCATGTGTTAAGATAGGTGCCTGATGAGTGTGGAAGAGCAGAAGCACCTGCAACCCCATCCAGAAGGGCAGAGCACCATTGAGCCTCCTCACTAGAAACACTCCCCTCCTGTGTTTTATCGCTGGGGGCTGCAGTGGGAAGGGCTTTGTTTTCTTTGCCACACTGGGTTCACTCCCCAGCAAGCAGTGAGTGGCATGTTCTGGTAGTCCAGTGCCTGTGCCAAGGCTGGACTGTAATGCCAGAAGGATCTCAAAGCATTTTCTGGAAGCCAGGAGGCTCACAGTGTTCCCCCAGAAAGAGGGGAGAACATCATCTTATCTCTCATCAGCTCCTAATGAAAACAGCAGCAAAGATGCAGCATCTGCCCTGATCTCTGACCTGAAAGTGCTTATGGAGTGGGGGACCTTGAGACGGGGAAGCTCCCACATCATAGTGTCCAGGGCCTCACTGGTGCCCCTGTGTCTCCCCACAGATCTTCGAAATGATCCTGAGCATGGTGCTGTGCTGTGGCATAAGGAACAGCTCCGTCTACTGAGCCGTGAGAGCCAGGGAGGGGAAGGGGGGAGCAGGGCGGACGGCGCTAGAGGGGACCCCAAGTGCCACCAAGTGACCAGGAGACATTTCAACAAAAGACAAAGAAAACTATGTATATATATACTTCCAGTATTACCATACAGTACTTAGCATTTTTATTTTGAAGTACTTTTTTTTTTTTGTAATAAATAAAACTTTCCCGTATCCTTGTGGCTGAGTTAGTTACACATCAGTTTTGTGTGATGAGGAAAGCTGCTGTAGCAGGAGATTGAGTCCTTCCTCCCCCTTCCCCACGCCCCAAAACTCAGAAATTATGTTGGTGGAAGATGTGCAGAGGAGAAGGCTGCAGCCTATTAGCAGAAAACTTTGCCTTTGGGTTTTTTTACTCTCTTTTTTTTTTTTCAACATCAACTTTTTTTATATGTGTCATTGGATACTGAAGCAGGATTTAGCATTTTTGTTCATTTGTATTCATCTTTTCCTACCATCACCCCAACTCCCTGGTGTTTCTGAGCTGTCCATAGGGAAGCCTGGGAGGGAAGTTGAGAGGGAACAGACACTTTGCCTGGGTTTGATGTGTCCCAGGAGAGATGCAGGGCATTTGTCCTCTCCAACCCGTTTGTGTCACAAGGTTAATCCTTAACAGAGGTCATGCTTCCATTTTTTTTACTCGATGAGGAGTGGATCTGTTTTTTGGCTTTTGGGGTTTTTGTGTTTTGTTTTGTTTTTCTTGGGGCTGTAACTTTATAAATTTACTTTTTTTTCCATTGATTTGTTTAAATGGTCAATGGTTGGGGGTGAATTTTAGTCCCAGTTTTTCAAATAGAACACAATGAGACTAAAGTCTTTTTAACCTCCTCCAGTGTTTCTTTATAGATGTATGGTTTGGGGAGAGTCTAGTTCTGTACTAAGTTTCCTCTCTTAAGCTAATGCTTGCAGACAAATGATATTGGAAAAAAAGAAAACTTCTTTTTTTTTTTAAATGTCCTTAACCTTAGAAATCCTGCACTTATATATCGCAGGATGATGCTTGGGGGTTCCAGGCCATATATGTACATGTTTAAAATGTCCTCTTTGTGTCACTCTCTCGTTCAATGACAGTTTCCTCACTTCAGAGCGTACTGTCTCACACTGTAGCGTTGCTGGGAAATTGCCATAATCTGATTTAGTAAAGAAAATAACCAACAACTTATTCTTAAGACCTTCTACTTCCAGTTACATCATTGGCAGGAGACCAGCTTATCAAAGCAAGGGAATTCAGTTTAGATCGCACCAGTTGAAACACTTTCTGGTAAGCTTTGATTGCTAGCTTGTTGTGTGGCTTCTCATTGACTGTCACTCAGTCACCATGTAGATAGAGGGGGAGAGTGGCCCAGGAGCTATGTAATAAAATCAGAGTGTCTCTAAAAAAGATGATCTATATGTATAGTTCTATAGATATATATTTTTAAGCAAAGCCTTTTCCTCAGTATGGGCACTTGAGCTGGAAACGGTAACATCTCCCAGCTCTTTGCCACCTGAAAGCAGGTAAGGTGTGGAGTTGAAATTCATGATCACCTTCCCCACTTCTGGAATATTTCTTTTCAAGTATTTCACTCTCCCTCTATGGCAAGGAAGAGCTTCAGATTGGGTAGGGGGCTGACTCACAATCATTTAAAACTAGTACCTTGTCCACTGCACGTGGCTGCTGTGGCCTTTGCCACTACAGGATAAGAAATTCCTGTGCTGGGGCAAACTGATCCATCTGTTGGCTTTTCCCCTTTTTCACTCCCCCTTTTTCTCTTCCTGCCTTTTAGTATATAGGGCCTTTAGAAAGTATATAGGCAAATATATATATATATATATATATATATATAATATCAGGTTGTTCTGTGTAAGGGGTGGAAGTGCTTCAACAGAACTCTGGATTAGAGGGTTTGGACAAGAGAAGATTCAGCCTTAGAATTAGCCTTAAAGCAACACTGCCCTGAATGTCCACGTTGTGCACGAGAATGAGACGAGGTGTCTCAGCGGGAAACCCCCCTCCCCTTCTCACCCTTTCAGCTCTCTTCTCCCTTGCGTGGCTCTGTATCTGCATCACCCAAGCATGTGTGTTCCCATCGCTGTGCCTCGGGACTGTTACCACAGGATGGATGTGTAACTCGCCGCCTTTCTTTCATTGCCTGTTGATAAATGTGTATAAAGATGCCATTAAGCATTTCAATTCTGTTTTCTTTCCTTATACCATGTTTTTGATATTGTTCAGTATTCAGTTGATGCTGTGTATGTAGCTGGAGCTCTGTTTGAAGATGGGCTGGGTCTCGATGCAGGTCAGGACTTTGTAGCTTTAAGGGTCCCTGCAGTTGTCCTTCCGGTGAGGAGCCGTTGGGAGAAAAGTGGGACTTGGAGAGGCAGCCTGAGGGCTGTGGGAGGAAGAAGAGCAGGATGTTGGCTCAGACTGTGTCACCCATACAGGCTGCGGTTTGTGCTTTGGCTCATTTCAGAGGTGGCTTGTCCCTGTGGGAAGCTCCAGAGACAGCTCCCTGGGCTACCTCCTCTCCCTGCAATTGCTTCAGGAAAAGTGATGCAGGAGGAGAGCCGCTGGTGGCTTGGATGGGAGAGGGCAGAAGTTTTGCAGGGCGAGGGTGATGCTTTACTAGCTGACAGTCCCCACGTTTGATGGAATGGTCATCAGCTGGAGCAGGAGGGGTCAGACTCCTGTTAGAGGGGCAGAGAGGAATGCTCATGCTTAAAAATGATGAAAAAGCTGAGAGACCCTCACAGAAAAAAACACCCACTCGGGTCTCTGCTGGTCTTGCCTCCTTGTGAAGTTAAACAGACTCGAGAGGGAGCAGTGGATGGCTGAGGGGACTCATCCTATTTCAGCCACTCAGGATCCAAAAGTGACAGAGCTCTTCTGACAGTTGGTCAATCCCAAAGCTGTCTGAAGTGAAGGGAAAAAAACCCACTTGGTAGGAACCTGGGCTATGCTTTTGACAGGGGGCCCTCTCCTGCTCCCCTCCACACCCCCCAAAAAACCAAATGAAAGCTGAAATTGTGAGCTGTAAATACAAGCCCCCCCACCCTCCTCCAGGAAAACATCCTCCTGGAGCTCGTGCCAGATGAGAAAATGGCTGTGAGCTGAGGCAGGGAGCAGGAGAGAGATGAGGGGGTGAAATAGGAGAGTCAACTGTCCGTATCTCAGTTCAAAGACCACACAGAAAGGTCAAACAGAGCCGCTGACAGCTTAACTGAATGCTTGGGATGTTTCCATACCATGGAGCATGCCACAAAGCAGTGTGTTTAACTCTTTCTGCCTTTTTTTTTTTTAAAAAAAAAAAACGAAATGAAACAAAATCAATTTAATAAACATTTCTCATAGTGTGCATAGTGTGCTGAACTGCTGCGGTTTAACAACCAGTTAACCTTAATGCCAGGATGCTTTGTGAACCAGGCTTCAAGAGCATGGGTATTTCCAGCCCCTGGGAGGGGCCTGCAGGCAGGCTGGGGACGCATCCAGAATGGTGCTGAGGGAAAGCAGAAAGGTTGTGTGCCAACAATGGTGGCTGCTGCAGTGGTGCCCTCCACTTTCTAGAGAAGGGGTCATTGCTGCAGGGAAGCAAATATGGATTGCAGTAGGGTGACTGTGCTGAAATTCTGAGGGGCTGCAGTAGCAGAACTGCCCGTGCTCAAGGGGCTTCTCCTGAAGCCACCAGAAATGGCCCCAAAGGGCCTGTGCTGCCATCTGTCCGGCAGCTGGGCTGGTTTCTGCAGGTGGTCTGGTGATGCCGCTGTTGCTGCCACCACCTCGTCCCTCCGCACCATTGGGGGAAAGCTTGGGGGAGGCTGAGTGCTGTGATCCCATGACTGTCTGCCTTTCTCTGCCTCATTCTGGACTTCTCGCTGCTGCGTTTGAAGCAGGGAAGTCTGGCAGCACCGGTACGGAGAGGGAGGGAACGCTGGGCGAGGGAGAGCCACGTCCAGCTGCCACAGAGAAAGGCAAGCCCTGCTCCCAGCGGCTGTGCCCGTGCTACCAGGTCATGCCCATCTGTTGTTCTTTCATTTGTTTACCTGAATGTTAATGGAGTCGGACATAATGACTTCTGGAAAGAAAATTAAAAAAAAAAAAAGTTATATTTAAAAACAATAAAAAAAAAAAGAAACAAAGTAAACTCTTGTTAGTGGATTTTTAATGATGTGTTGTCAGATCTTGTTTCTTTCCATGGTGTACAGATTTCTGCCACATCTTCCAAGGGAACAGGCTTGTCTCATTCTGGTACTCGGGCAGAACGGGGGGAATGCCGTCCTCAGCTGACCCTTGAGGTGATTTCCCAGGAGCGTGATGCTTCATGCCTTAAAACATTTGGATTGTGCTGCTGTGCTGGGGATAAAATCACCCCTGCCTTTGGAGCTGGGATTAAGCTGATGTGAGTTCCTGCCAGACTCCGTCTGGTGTTCACAGGGGAAAAGTGATAGTGGAAACGACCTGGCAAAGCCCAGCGTGTGTTTGGCAGCCAGGGCGTGTGCCTCAGGAGCTCAGCCTGGAAGCAAAGCTGGGATCTGAAACCTGCCCTGGCTCAGCACACTCCCCTCCGTTTGCTTCTTAGGTCTGAGGATTGCCACTACTGTGCTCCAAGCGGACGAATCCTACGTGATGGTTGAGGAGAGATGCTTTGGAGAGGCCGGGCAGAGCAGGGCCCCATAATGTGCAGCGAGTGAGGCCAAGGGTTATTCCTGGCAAGTGGTGGCCCTGCTGCGCTGGCGCGGGAGGCCACGCAGGTGAACTGCTGCCAGGAGAAGGGGTGGGGGTGGAACAGTGGGTGAACTGCCAGGGGAAGGGGTGGGTGGAACGGCGGGGGGACTGCCCGGGGGAGGGGGGGGGGGAACGGCGGGGGGGGCGGCCCGNACTGCCAGGGGAAGGGGTGGGTGGAATGCTGCCTCCTGCTTGCACTCGTATTGCACTGACAGCCCTGCCTAATGCTTCTCTAGAATGGTTTTCTCCAGAGGTCTGAAGGACTTGGAAAGTTACTGGAGACCTTACTGTAGGCTTGCGATTCCTGGGAATATCACCATGGAATATTCTGTGAAATGATTTTTCACAAAATAACAATACAAGCAGGAATTTTTTAAGATAGACCACACTGGGATTTTTTCCAGTGGAATTCTTTTCCTTCCCCTTCCCAAAAAAAACAACCATCTAGACTATTTCTAAGGAGAAGGTTTGGAGGTATTTTTTTCCTTTGGCAAATTTCATAAGCCTCTTCTGGGCTGTTTGTAAGCAGCAATGTGTTTAATTGTTTGCGAAGAACATCTAGAAATTGCTTATGTCCGTTCCCTAATGAAAGGCTCTAACCAAGAGTTGCAGTATTCCCACAGGAGGGGGAAAAAAGATCATTGTATCCCAAAGAGCAGGAAATCTAGTAGGAGAGTTAGGAGACCTGCATGGTTGATCAGAGAGTTACTGGACAAACTTAAGCAGAAGAGGGAAATATATAAAACATGGGAGGAGGGACAGACCACTTGGGAAGAATACAGGGAGTTTGTCAAAGGATGCAGGGATGCAACAAGGAAAGCTAAGGCCTCCCTTGAAATTAAGCTGACGAGGGAGGTCAAGGACAAGAAGAAAAGCTTCTACAAGTATGTTGGAGGCAAAAAAAAGCGTAGAGGTAATGTGGGCCCACTGCTGGATGAAGTGGGTACCCTGGTGACTTGAGGATAGAGAGAAGGCTGAGTTACTGAATGCCACCTTTGCCTTGGTCTTTACTTCTAAGGCAGCTACCAGGAGTCCCAGGTCTCCAAGACCACAGAGGAATTCTGGAGGAAGGAAGTTCTTTCCTCAGTTGAAGAGGCTTGGGTTAGAGACCAGTTGAGCAAACTGGACATCCAAAAGTCTATGGGCCCTGATGGGATACACCCACGAGTGCTGAGGGAGATGGCAGAGGTTATTGCCAGGCCACTATCCATAATTTTTGAAAGGTCCTGGAGAACAGGAGAGGTGCCTGAGGACTGGAGGAAGGCCAATGTTGTCCCAGTCTTCAGAAAGGAGGACATGGGTAACTACAGGCCAGTCAGCCTCACCTCCATCTCTGGAAAGGTGATGGAACAGCTTGTCCTTGCTGCCATCTCTAAGCATCTGGGGGAAAGGAGGCTTCTCACAAGTAGTCAACATGGATTCCTTAAGGGGAAGTCATGCTTGACTAATCTGATAGCTTTTTATGATAATACAAGTAGATGGATGGGTGAGGGGAGGACAGTGGATGTGGTATTCCTTGACTTCAGCAAGGCTTTTGATACTGTCTCCCATGGGATCCTCACAGCCAAGCTTAAGAAGTGTAGATTGAGTGATTGTGCAGTGAAGTGGCTTGGGAAGTGGCTGAAGGACAGAGCCCAGAGAGTTGTGGTCAGTGGAGCTGAGTCTAGCTGGAGGGCTGTGACTAGTGGCATCCCCCAAGGGTCAGTGCTGGGTCCAGTATTATTCAATATATTCATCAGTGACCTGGACGAGGGGGTAGAGTGACCCTCAGCAAGTTTGCTGATGACACCAAACTGGGAGGAGAGGCTGACACAGCAGCAGGCTGTGCTGCCATCCAGAGAGACCTGGACAGACTAGAGAGCTGGGCAGGGAGAAATTTAATGCAATTTAACAAGAGTAAGTGTAGGGTCTTTAATCTGGGGAAGAACAACCCCATGTATCAGTACGAGCTGGGGGCTGATCTATTGGAGAGCAGCTCTGGAGAAAGAGACCTGGGGGTCCTGGTGGACAGGGGGATGACCATGAGCCAACAATGTGCCCTCGTGGCCAAGAAGGCCATTGGCATCCTGGGATGCATTAGGAAGAGTGTGGCCAAGGGAGGTTCTTCTCCCCCTCTATTCTGCATTGCTGAGGCTCCACCTGGAATACTGTGTCCAATTTTGGGCACCCCAATTCAAGAAAGACAAGAGAACTACTGCAGAGTCCAGCACAGGGTACCAAAATGACTAGGGGAGTGGAGCTCTCCCTTATGAGGAGAGGCTGAGAGAGCTGGGGCTCTTTAGCCTAGAGGAGGCTGAGGGGGGACCTCATCAATGTTTATAAATATGTTAAAGGTGAGTGTAGAGAGGATGGAGCCAGACTATTCTCAATGTCATCCAATGACAGGACAAGAGTCAACAAGAGTAAGTTGGAGCACAAGAGGTTTAGGGGAAACACAGGTCATGACCTACAGGTCATGTTCTAATAGGAAGACTGGGGAGCTTTAGAGTTTTGGGGTTTTTTTGTTGTTGCTGTTAAATTCAAGGCCCCCAGCTGGTTCCAACATTCTCTTTCGGCCCTCGGCTGCTGCTGTTGGAATCATGAAAGAAAAAAAAAAAAAGATACAAGAATTAGTAGAAGGAGTTATTTTAGTACAAATATTCTGTAGCTAAATCAAAATGAGCAAAGCTCCCCAGCTGGTTTTGTTTCCTTTTAAAATTTCAAATAATTGTAGAGAGTATTAATTTTGCTTTTAAATTACTTCAGCTGCCTCCCACACGTGGCATCTCTAACAGAAAAGGGGCCTGAGTTTTCTTTATGGGTCCTCTCCAGACCATCAATAACCTTGTTGTGAAGAATTTGATAAGGACCTTTACTACCCACCCACATTAAAACTCACTCCACAGGAACTGATTTTATTTGGTTACCTTAGGGGGATAAAGCACCAACATAGGTAAGCAACACTGGAGTAAATAAAACTTGCTTGCTGGTGAGCCAAGATCAAATGAAAGTGCAGGCAGGCAGGTAAGCGGAGCTCGGTGTAGCAGAGAGGTGGTGTCAAGACACTGAAGCCAGAAACTCACCTCACAGGAGATTTTGAGGTTCTTTATAGGTTTTTATTCCTGCAAATGGGAGAGGACAGCTTGAGCTTGAAGGAAACCCAAAGGAAAATGCTCATTTCCCTTGCCACCTGTGTGTGGCCATGACTGACCAAGTTCCATATTTGGATACAGGAGCTGGTAAAACGCATCTGATTGCTCTGTCTGGCTTTTAGGATTGGAGTTCCTGCTGGGAATCAGTGTTGCTGCGAGGATAGGGGCCAGTGTGCCCAGCCAGCTGCCTACCCCAAGCTCTGACCACAGAATAAGGCTAAGGGGAGACCACCTTGTTCTCCACAATTCACTGAAAGGAGGTTGGAGCCAGGTGGTGTCAAGCTCTTCTCCCAAGGAAAAAGTGGTATGACAAAAGGAAACAGCCTCATGTTGCTACAGGAGAGGTTTAGGTTGGATTTTGGGATAAATTTCTTCCCCTTTAGGGTTGTCAAGTTGCTGTCCCAGGTTACCCAGGGCAGTGGCAGTGGAGGGGTTTCAAAGATGTGGTGCTGAGGGGCATGGTTTAATGGTGCCCTGGCAGTGCTGGGGTAATGATTGGACTTGATGATCTCAAAGGTCTCCTCCAACCAAAACGATTTGATAATTCTAAGCAGCAGGAGCCTGCCAGTGAGCAGTGGAAAGAGCGACCAGATAGGGGCCAAATGACAGATTTATTTGAGGAAAGGAGCAGGAGGCTTCCAGTAACAGGGATAAGACTGGTATCCATTTGCACACACTGTTCCCACATGCAGGGATGAGCTGGCTCCTGCAGAGGCATGGGGCTATCAGCTCTGTGCAGGAGCTGGCCCCTCAGAGCCCATGGGCAGGATGGAGTCTGCTCGCTTGGTTGATGTCCTGCGCTGCAGCTCAGCTCCGCCTCCCGGCCCCCTACCCCTCCTCAAGCCTCCTTAGTTCTTGAGGCGAGGGGAAAGCACTTTACCAGCTGCTCATCTTCAGAGGCTGACTCATTTTTATATTTCAGCTGTCGCCAAGCAATAGCGAAAATACCAACACAGGAGCATATCCACCACTGCAAACTGTCTTGTCCTCAGCCACCAGAGAAAAAGCAGCTCATCCCCAGTTCTCTGCTGTGTGCAATACTAAATCTTGAGCAAAAGGACTGAAAGAAGGAGAAGGGTACAGACAACTTCTGAAGGTGACCCTGATCATCATACATGGCATCCAGGAAAAAAAATGGGAACTTGTAGCTTGTGGAAATGGGGGGCTTGTCCCTGAAGGCCCATGTCCACATCCACAGGTGATGGAGCTGTCAGAGGTGGGGTTGGCCTCTTCCGCCCTTCTGCATGGAGCCAAGGTTCAAAACAAAAAGATGCCATTGTCTGTACCAGGCTATGGTGCACTCTGCTTGTCTCTAGCCTTACAAAATCTGGACATGCCTCTGCTTGCTCCACAGCCTTTTCTTGCCTGCTCCTCACTACCTTCTGGCTGTGTCCCAAACTGACTGTTACACAGCACTTGTAGCCATCAGCTGTGGCTCACTCTTGGCTCCCTTTGCCTGTTTACTGTCCCCTTCCGAGTCATTCCTGCCCACCTACCAGCACACTTGCGTTTTCCTTTCTTCCTCCCCCAAGCTGGGAAGCGACTTGAATGCCTGTGACCATGATACCATATGTGTATACGTTTAAAAAAAAAAAGGGATTGCCAAATGGGGAAACACCTCTAGAGTTGTTGTTTTAAATCTACAACATAACTCCAGACAGATGGAGGACATTTTGTGCTAACCTCATCATTGCTGCCAAATGCATCCTGAAAGCAGCCCTTGGCCTGTAAATTACCATACTTAGCAACACTCCGGCAGGCAAAAGTATGGATTTAAAACCCGACAACACAGTTGAAGCATCTGCTGTTTATATGAGGGGTGACTCATGGGGAGGCCCTGCTTGAAGGAATCCAGCGGAGCCTCCATGGCTGCAGCCACCAGCAAAGCAACTGGTGATGCTGTAGCACTGGGGGGGGCACAAGGACTAAGCTAAAGCGCACTGAAATCTCACAACACAGGGCCATGTGGCAATTCCTTCTTTTGTTGCCAAACGATAGCACAGATGAGCTATATCAGACCTACAGCAAATCCCTCAGAGCAGGGGGATCTGAAGAGGGAAAGTCAAGACCTTTAGGGGCTCAGGGCCTGTGTAGGGGTTAATTTAGTTTAAGGATTAAGTTCGAAGGCCAGGCAAGGCACGAAGAGCCTGCAGAGCAAGCCCTTCAAGGTGCTGACCACACACTGGTACATCCTCCTGGCATGCAAACTCTCCCTTGTCTTTCCTCCTTAACGTAAGGGGAACAAACTAAATGTTGAAGTCACTAGGGTAATATATTTCCACTGAAAATTTAAACTTTTGGCTTAAAGAAAGGGGAAAAAAAATCAGGCAGTTTTGGTCAACACCAATAAAACATTGTCAGACAGAATTCCATTTCTTGCATACACGAAGAATGTTCTCCTGGGACCGAAAATGGAAACTTTTTTTTTTTTTGATGGACAGTGGTTTTATTTCCCAATTTACTTGAGGTTTTCTGGTTAGAAAACAAATACATTTTAAAAAAACACAAAAAAATAACAGACGCTTCCTCTGAAGTTGACACTGTGGCCAAACCCGGCTTTTCTGAGGAAAAAGCTCTGCCCGACATGTTTGTTCCCAGACTATTATGGCGGTTCCGTACCTGCCCCGCTGGCCCCCTCATAGCGCCGGGCAGCCCGGGGGTAGGTCTTTCCTGCCAGGGCCAGCACCAGAGCTCTCCAGGATGGAGGAGGGACACAACCCTCTCCCCAGAGCAGGCGGCAGCGCCAGCGCCGGCACCTCCCCATGTCCTCCCCGACTACAAAATGGCGGCAGGGCGGTGCACGCTGGGAGTTGCAGTTCCGCTTTGGGCGAGCTCAGCCCCGCTGCGCGCTAGGCTCATGAGATCTTCCTCGCGGTCCGGCTCTCAAAATGTCCTCCGTCGGGGAATGGGAAGTGACTACAGCTCCCGGGACGCAAAGGAGAGAGGCGGGGCTGGGCAGCTCTGCCCGCTGGGAGTCGTGGTCTCTCCGCCGAGCGCTGCAGCTACCGGAGCCTCGGGGGAGGACTCGGTGTCCCAGCGCACCCCGCGCAGCGCCGCGGAGAGGCGGGAAAGGCGGCCAGGAACGGGGTGGCCGCTGTGAGGAGGCGCTGGGCCCGAGCTGTCTCGGTGTGCGAGGCGCTTCATCCTCTCCCCCATTCCCCAGCCGGTTCGCGCTGTGGGCTCAGAGTGCGGGGCGCTGAGCCGGGAGCGCCGGGCGGCCCTGGGTCGTGAGGAGAGAGGTGCGGAGGTAGAGGAGGGCGCGGAGGCCTGCGCGGGTGTGTGTGTCTGTACAGGACCCGGCCCGGGAGAGGGAGCTGGGCCCGGGTCGGCCATGCCGAGCTGCGGCCGCACTCGAGATACGGGGCAGGGACGGGAACTGTGGAGATTCCTTTTCCCAGCGGCCGGGTGTGAGCTAGGGCCAGCGGGTCGTTGCCCTCTCCTTGGAGTGGCGGCTCGGCCGAGCAGTGTCCCGAAGCAGTGGGCTGTGGTTGGCACAGGGTGGCAGGCAGGCCTTGCCACAGTGCCGTGTGCGATGAGGGCAGGCTCCTGGCCGCAGTGTGGAGTGACCGGGGTCTCTGCTTTCCTCGCAGGCTGCACGAAAACGCACACAGCCTGTTTGAGTAAGACCAGGATCGAAGAGTCCAATGGAGACCTTCCCATCTAGAAAGGCACCATCCTGTCCGAGTTCTGCTGCAGTCACCTCACTGTAACAAACCTGTTGAGTCTTGTTGATGTACAAAGGGCCAGTTTGTTTGGCTACTAATGCTTGTAGGGCTAAACCAGCTCCTTAGGAGCGAAATTTTTCCTTCCTGTGTAACAAACAAGAGAAACCCTGATTCACAGGCTGCGATCAATATTTATACTGCTGTCTGAAAACAGACATTTAATACTGTTCGTTTTGTAGTTGTTTACTGCATGTACAAATTACAGTTGTTTTTTTTTTAATCTCTTTGTTACCCTACAGAATAAGGTTGTCAATGTGTGTGTGGAGACTGAGTGGTGAATGCCTTGTTTAGGCTGTGTGTTGTTCTTCTGCCAAAAATCCAGGAATATCTGCAAACTTTTATACCAGCGTGAGTTTATGTCAGATTTAGAAGTTGGTTCTGCAGCTTTGGATGACTCAGGGAAGGAATTATTTTTAAAACTACATTTCTAGTATCTTGATGGAAATGTTTGTTTTCTAGGTTGGAAGTGCTGAGATCTTTGGTGGCTCTAACTCACCCTCGGGAGGTGAAGCTGACTCAGTCTCAAGACAAAGTGAGTGACCAACAGGGTTTCCATGTGTTTGTTCTACATCATTTCAGCAGAACCTATAATTGAGTAGCTGAGTTTATTATAATAATATATCAGACCTGATTCTGTAATTCACCTTTTGTCCCAAGCTGAACTGAGGTGCATGTTTTGCCAGTTCTGCTTCCAGCTGCCTGGCAAATGGTAGTGTGAGGATCACCTGCCTTGGCTCCTTGAGGCTTCCCCCGCAGGGGCTGCTGAATGACTGAGGTGTTCCAGCTGCTGCTGGAAATCAGGTTGCAGATCACTTTGCTGTTTTACTGGCTGAAGGGCAGCTTTTGCAGGCCCTTGGTGG
This sequence comes from Ceyx cyanopectus, assembly GCA_013401355.1. Classification (NCBI taxonomy): domain Eukaryota; kingdom Metazoa; phylum Chordata; class Aves; order Coraciiformes; family Alcedinidae; genus Ceyx; species Ceyx cyanopectus. Next base: position 15,057 of record VYZU01011085.1, read on the forward strand.
CACCCTTTCCTTGTTTCTGTGCACGTGTGGCACGTGAGATTAATTTTCTTAAAGTGGGATCAATTTCTTGAGCTGCCTTGTTTTGTGATTCTCAGTAACTAGACGAGAGCGTAAACTACAGGAAGGAGTGGAGCTTGTACTTTATGTCACTTCAAAGCAATTCTGAAAGTGTAGCCCTGCACCTTCCCTGCCATTGACCTCAGTTGGCAATAGTGTCATTTGCAATAGGCAGAATGTGATGATTACTGGGACAGGAGGTACTGTAGCAAATGCAATAGAGGTTTGCAATGGCCAAAAGAAAGTGAGAGAGATGAGGATGTGTTTCTTGGATTGATACAATATGATAAATATAGGGTGAAATTTGGGCTGGTTGTTGCTGTCTCCTGGAAGATGCACAAGACAGTTATGGGGTGTTCAGATTTGTGTAGAAAGTTCATGCTCGTCTTTTAGTAATTGGACCCACTGTACCCTTTAATGGGTTTTGGTGTCCAAGGCCATTTTTCATTATTTCTTATTCTTGTCTTGAGTCTTGCATAAGTCTTTAATATGTATTTGTTCCTTAAATCTTGCTTTTATTTCAAGCAAAACTGCTTAGGAATCCTTGAAGCTCAGCTGCCCATTGTATTGCAGTAATAGTTATTTTGCATGGCACAGAATGATGGTCTCATAATTGGCTCTCATTTCAGTTGATTTTTTTTTTATGCTCCTTTGTATTCTAGACCCTAAAGTCAGTGGGCGTTTTGAAAACCATATTTGCAGCTGTTCCTGGGCCTATGTTGAAGAGCTCAGTGGAGTGACTGCCTGACCATGGGAGATCAGGAGGAAGGTGAACCATTTCTGGGGACAGTGGCCAGTGGCGCCACAGACTACGAAGGAGCTCTGCCCTCAGACACAGTGTCACTCAGCGATTCTGACTCTGATGATCTGGGGTTAGCAGATGAAGCAGAAGTTGATACAATATCTCCTGAGGAGCCATCTGTAGATGATGGGGACTGCAGACCAGGGGAGACTCCTACCTCTTCAGACAGCAGTCACAAGTCACCTGTCCAGCTGTTCCATCTGAGGGGCATGAGTTCTATGTTCTCGCTCCGTAGCCAGAGCATTTTTGATTGCCTGGAAGAGGCAGCCAAGTTGTCTGTGCCCTCGATGCCTGAAGATAATGTTGTTGATGGGAGGTTTAAGCGTCCATTACCTCCAACCACAGTTTCAGGGAGCGTGTTCCCAGAAAGCCTGGGAAAGCAAGCCAAACCAGTGCAGGCTCCCAAAGCCTCCCCTGCAGTGCCGGACTATGTGGCACACCCAGAGCGCTGGACCAAATACAGCCTAGATGCAGTTTCAGAGTCCAGTGACAAGACTAACAGGGAAGTGGCCATGGAATTTCTAGCAGGTCTGAAGAAAAGAGGGGAGGAGGAAAGCTCAGCTACACAAGAAGGCTACACCCCATACTTCAATCAGGACCCTTCCAGCTGTGGAGCTGGGAGGATTGTCTTCACCAAACGAGCAAAAAGGGGTGTGGATGGACTGGAAAAGAAAACAGGTGGGGAGGATGATAAGAAACACATTAAAATAGGTCTGAAAGAAAGATCTTTTAAGAAGACTGATGAATCAAGGGAGGAAGATAAGGTAGAGCTGGGACACTTAGATAGTGGCAGTGGGAAGGCAGCAGAGGAGGAGGAGTGTGTGATGGCAGGGGACCTGACTGCTGAAGGTAGGGGTAGTGCGAGGTCTGGTGGCACAGGGGACAGGCCATCTGTGGAAACAGTTGGATTCCATTGCAGTAAAAAGAAGAATAGGAAACATTTCCGACCAAAAATAGACAATGAAGGCGAGGAAGAAGAGCCTGAAGGATGAAGTGAGTTGAAGACATCCAAGGACTTGTATTTTTATTGGAAATGTTTGATTTTTTTTCACTGACTTTTCTTGGTCTGGTGATTGCATCGTAGACACCAAGAACAATTTATATTGTTTAGAACTTTAGCTACCTAAAATATACCCCAGACTTCTTGTTCCCGAGAAGTCTGTGGGCACAGCAGAGTCTCACTGTAGCAGCAGAGTTGGGTGTGCCAGGTTTGCTTGAGCAGCTCCCTGGGGCCTGCTCTGGAGTTGAAGCAGCCAATGAACAAGATGTGTTGGCTAAAAGGCTGTGAGACTTCCAGCTGACACCCAGGTTTAGAACTGCTTCCAAATCCTGGAGAATCTTGGAACAAAGATGCTGAGCTTGTTATGTAGAGGTTTGTAAATAATGAACATAAAATCTAGTCTTCCCTTGGATGTGAAAGGAAAACCTCTTACTGCATTAATGCATCCTTCTCTATTGCCTTTGAAGGTAAAAGAAGCACAGTGGTGCCCAGTCATAAGTTTGGAGGGCCCAGGTGATAAATGGAAAAATCAGTTTTGTTTGTTTTTTTAAGGTTGGCTTATTATTTTCTTTACTTAGTGTTAACATGTAAAAGATTTTATAGAACAAAAAGTTCCCTGTGGAGAGGTACAGCTGTGGATAGATGCTGGTGAGGACATGCTCAGGATGGCTTCAGCCACACCTTCGGTCATTAAGCTGGGCAGCAGCTTTTCTTCTTACTGGTGTGATATGTGATGGTTCTTGACCTGTGTGTCCTTTTCAGATGGCACTGCTTCCCCATGGGCTCTGAGTGGATTTGATGGGAATTGGGTGTTTAAACCAGAGCTGGACACTTTGTTGTTCTTGCAGATTCAATAAACTTCCAATTGTAGCTTGTGTTGCTCATCTCTGAACTGTGCCCGTTACTGCAGCTGCAGTAGTTGCAGCAAATGCTCCATTTATTTGATTTGAGAATTATCTTGAAATTTGTCTAGGATGTTACTCTAAACTTGCTGTCTTGTGACTTCACCCTCAAGTCTTTCTTGTATTTTGGATTCTAAAACTCATTTTTAACATTTTCAGTAATTTTGCAGTCTATAGATAATCGCATTGTAAGGAATGTCAGATATATTAGGATTTCTCATGGGCAGTTAATTCATTTTATAAATAAGGCTGAAAGATTAAATTCTTTGAAAGGTTGCATGATTTGAAACTCGGCTGAGGTCAGTTTGTGCTGACATTGCCAGCACTCCAGCTGAACCAGCCCTGTGTCATGTTTAGAAAACAAGGTGGTGGAGTCATCCTGAAGAAGAAGGTTTTTAGTGTGATTTGTGGGATGGAGTTTTGGAGAAAGGACCAAGTGATCGAGGAGCAGAAGGGAAGGAAGACCAAGAAATCAGTAGTGTCAAAACATTGACAGTGGAAAAAGACTGAGAGCTGGGCTTGGGCCTTCATGAGATTAGCATTTTACTTCTACAGTAGTTCAGTGTGACAAAATAATTAATCTGAAGAAGTACAAATAAAATTTAGCTATCAATATAGGTGATGGCAGCGTCGGACTGATCTGCAGGCTCTTCTCTTTCACTTCTTTCATGCAAAGGTGCTTCTGTATTGGCATTCATCACACCTGATGGGATTGTAATGAACAATCTATTAGGACAAGGAGCACAGAACAGTAATTACTTAAGGACTTTAAAATGTTGAAAATAATCTATGATAAAAAGATTCTTTAGATTCTATTACTTTGCATTTTCTCAGTAAATGATTCAAAGAGGTTTCTTTTATATTTTTCATCTGTTTAAGTTAATGGTTTTTACACAGTTACAGTATTAAAATGTCTGTGGAACTTGCTACAGGATGGCTTTTCTCACTGGAGTGTTGATTATGAAGCAATTTACATACATATTTCATATGCTAACAGAAAGAAGTCAAGTTTGAGGTTAGTCTGAGTCACTTGAGGTCTTGTCATGTCACAGCTTTTCTGAGTTTCCCACTGCTTCTTTGTCCCATGTAGTATCTGTTCACTTAATGGGTTTTGGATAGCTTATTGTGTAATGAATATTAATAGGTAGATACTGAAATAGATCATTAAGAAGAATACCCAAGATCTCTATTGTGTTGGATGTCCTGCAGTGGCTGAGAAAGAGGCTGTCTCTAATGTTTTCAGTCCCAAAGAATGGTGCTGAACTGACAGAAGCAGTTGCAGCTCTGGAGGCAAATGAGCTGTATTGATTAAAACATAGTAGGAGGCTTGCTCCATTTTTGCTTTTAGTAATTACTGTTATCCCATGTTAATTGTTTTGGCAATACTTTAGTAGTACTACCTCATTGACTTGAGAAACCCCCTGAGATGACCCTCTCAAGAAGCTGCATGGCAAATAGATGGTTATTTACATGCTTGAAACTGGGTGAGATCATTCTAACTCACATTAAGCAACAGTCCTTTGCCCATAGCTTTCAAATCAATTCTACAAAAGGTAATTTTTTCATCCTGAAGTATGAATATTCTGTTCCTTATTTATATTCCCATTACCTCAGGTATCTCTTTATGTGATTCTTTTCCATTTTTTTTTTGTCCCCTTGCATTTTTTTAATGAAATTTTTCAGATGGATTAATCATTTTTTTCCATGATTGTTTTCAATACTTACGTGTATAGTTTGGAGCTGATTGGTTGCAAAAAAGGTTCGTTTTGGTTAACACCTCTGCCATCGAGGAGATAACAGTTGCACAGTAGCAGATCTGCAAAATAAGTAGTGTTTTTCTATATCAGCACTTTATCCATTCTTAAATTTGCAAGAAAGATAATCTGGGCAGCATCAGAGATACCACTACCATTTCTTTTTTTTTTTTTTAATAGTTGAACTCTCTTGGAGGAATGTTTGCATTAAATTCTTTTTTTTTTTGTTTTAGTATATTGCATTATCTCAAGCTGGCACAAACTATCACAGCATTTCTTTTGTGTTCCTGTTGGACTTGTATATGGTATCGACATTGTCCACTGAATAGTCGACTTTTTTCAGGAAGCCATAAAATGGATTACAAAAGGGAGAGAAACTTCAATGGAAGTATTGAGATAAGAAACTTTAATCAAGGCCAAAATTACACTGGAGAGTTCTAGGGACAAACAAAAGAATAGTGGTTGTGCTCCATAGCACACTAATGCTGAGCAGTTTCAGAATGTTTAAAAAAATCTTTGTTTATATTTTGAGGGTTTGTCATCAAAAGCTCAAGACAGGGTTTCCTTCTATTATTGGTGTGTTAGACACTTTCCTTTGAAGCTGGTGTCCGCTGTCTAAGAAAACCAGAAAAACTGATGCCTAAGAAGATTAGTCTGGGTCAGACCAGACAGAATACGGGGACTTTCAAAGCTGACCATTTAAAAAAAGAAAAGGTTGGGAGAAGGGAAAAAAAATGGAGGGGGAAGATGAAGTGTTTCCTTCCAGAGCACCCTGACCAAAGGAAATCCCACACTTCTCGGGCAGCCTGGCAAAGACAGCAGGAAATGCTGTTACTTCCTTTTCTCCCAGAGGTCAAATGTTTCTTTGTATACATATATCACCAGAGAGGTAAGGAAAGTGAAATCATAATACAGCTCCCTTTCTGCTTCCCTTCATTCCTAAAGAGCATCTGCCAAACCACCACTGAATGAGAGAAACATGGTGAAATCCTAAAGCTGATGTCAATGCCCATAAAACTATTACTTACCTGGGCTTCCATAACTTTAAACCGCTTTTCTTGTTCTTTCAATCCACTAAAATATTTCAACAAATGATCCACCCTGGGGAGGAAAACAGACACACTAAGCAAAAAGGAAAAGCCTCGGAAGCAATCCCAGACCTCAAACCCCACATCATTTGATAAAGCCATGGCCCCTCCCTGGCAATTCTGTGCTGCTGAGACATTCCAGATATGGAGAACTTTGATATAGTGCCTCCAAATCGCTGGATTGTCCACATGCTTTCTGCATCCTTCACCCCTTCTCCCATCAATTCCTTATTCTTAGTATCTGATTCCCCATGGGCCCCCAAATCCCTCTGCTTTGGCCTAACTATTCAGAGTTTCCCTCTTAGAAGGTTAAGTTCCACTCAGGTCCCTCTAAAAGGCTGCTGCTGGGTGGGTCTATTGCATTGCAGGATTGGTTCAATGCAAAGGTCAAAGAAGCACTTTCAGAGGGTTTCATAAGTTTTCAAATAGACACTGCTACTCCTGAGAGCAAAGATACAAAGCCACTGTTTTAGTGGTGTTCAGATGAACCTGTTCTCTCAGCAATCAAGCTCTCACGCCTAGAGCTTGTCAGGGATCTGCTTATAAGAATAAAGTGCAAACCAACATAATTCTAAATTATTATGAAGAGTCTATCTAGATTAGAAAGAGTGCTTTCCAAAAACATGCTCCAGTTCACTGTTCTGGTCTGCAGCTCTTCCATGAGTTAGACAGATGGAGATTTGTTTTGAAAGTGAGCATGGAAAGAAAACAGACATTGCAAAAACATTTCCCTGGAACTGTCTTATCTGTGGGCTGGAGGCAATGCAAGATATCTTAAAGTTTCATTCAGAAGACTAACTGGAAAGCCTATGGATCTATACATGTACTGCAGTGTAGCATAGGAACTATTCTTCTACCATTCCTTCATGAATGTGATTTATTTATTGATCTTGGCTGCAGGTTGGGCTGGAGTTTACAGATCTGTAATTGTATTTACTTCAGGAGTGTCTAAAACGCTTCTAACATTGTAGTGAAGCTGACTTCTCATATTTTTTCATGGACTCTGCATTTCCTAACTGCATTTTAGTTGGTCTGTCTCATACAATGCTGCTGATGTGCAAGGTACACTCACTGTGGGTCAGAATAACTTACTTGTTTGATGTGGCCCTCAGCCGTTCTTCATTGCTTGCTTTCCTCTCTTGTTCAAGGTTTACAAGATAATTTTCTTTTTGCACCAGCTCCCATGTTATTATTTTTTGATCAAAGCAAACTGGAAGATCTCTTTCTGTAGAAAATGAAATAATTAAGAATTATGTTTTACTTCCTTTTCTTATGCCAGTACTGGAAGGCTGCTGCTGTGCTAAAGAAAAAATAAGTCTTGCCATTGCAGAAGGGTCATTTTAGAAAATCCTTGTTTTTAAATTTTCTTTTTTTTTTTTTTGTGATGGAGGACAATAGATCTTCTTACAGTTTTCTAAGGAACAGCATGTACCAACTTAAACTCATTTACAACTTACTAGACTAGTTGGGTTTTAGCCTCAAAGTGTTTAATGAGCAGAGCTTTATGTCCAGATGCACTTCATCTTCTAAGCTTCTTTATTAGAACTATTATAACTAGGAAGGACAAACTGAGTAAATCCCTCCACCTTGAAGTACAAAGCCTGTTGTTGTTGTTGTCTAATGTCCCAGACAACAACAAAACTCATTTCACTGCATGTTCCAAATGTTACTGAAGCTAAAAATAATTGATTTCTTATTTTAAATCTTTAGCAGTGTGCTTTGATAGCCACAAGTGTCTGAAAGGGAGCTTGGTCCAAGGGCTCTGATGTGGACCAGTCTGACAACAGGTCTGCTCCAAAACCCATTACCAGCCTGCATGTGAGGAGCAAACAGACTTATCAGGTGCTGTTGAACTAGATGGGCCAATAGAAAGGCCCTAAATGCCTTCTGTAATTAGCTGAACATCATCTGCCTTTTTAACTTTAATTTTACAGGGACCAGCACTTCTCCAAGCATGCTCTCTCTCTTGGTCTCTCTCTGGAAATTCTACTGCTCCTAGTAGACTTTTAGACTTGGTGTATATTTTTAGGGTTGTCTGTACTTACTAATTACAAAAATTCAGGAGCAAATGAAATCCTTATTAAACCATTTCTCTTCAGAAATCAAATCCCTTTAACCAGTTATATATTGACACCTTTGCTATAATAACTGTGGTTCATGAAGAACTGCATTGTGGAAAGCTGTTTATAGTAGAGGGTACATTACAAGCCTCATTTTTTNACCCTGGGGAGGAAAACAGACACACTAAGCAAAAAGGAAAAGCCTCGGAAGCAATCCCAGACCTCAAACCCCACATCATTTGATAAAGCCATGGCCCCTCCCTGGCAATTCTGTGCTGCTGAGACATTCCAGATATGGAGAACTTTGATATAGTGCCTCCAAATCGCTGGATTGTCCACATGCTTTCTGCATCCTTCACCCCTTCTCCCATCAATTCCTTATTCTTAGTATCTGATTCCCCATGGGCCCCCAAATCCCTCTGCTTTGGCCTAACTATTCAGAGTTTCCCTCTTAGAAGGTTAAGTTCCACTCAGGTCCCTCTAAAAGGCTGCTGCTGGGTGGGTCTATTGCATTGCAGGATTGGTTCAATGCAAAGGTCAAAGAAGCACTTTCAGAGGGTTTCATAAGTTTTCAAATAGACACTGCTACTCCTGAGAGCAAAGATACAAAGCCACTGTTTTAGTGGTGTTCAGATGAACCTGTTCTCTCAGCAATCAAGCTCTCACGCCTAGAGCTTGTCAGGGATCTGCTTATAAGAATAAAGTGCAAACCAACATAATTCTAAATTATTATGAAGAGTCTATCTAGATTAGAAAGAGTGCTTTCCAAAAACATGCTCCAGTTCACTGTTCTGGTCTGCAGCTCTTCCATGAGTTAGACAGATGGAGATTTGTTTTGAAAGTGAGCATGGAAAGAAAACAGACATTGCAAAAACATTTCCCTGGAACTGTCTTATCTGTGGGCTGGAGGCAATGCAAGATATCTTAAAGTTTCATTCAGAAGACTAACTGGAAAGCCTATGGATCTATACATGTACTGCAGTGTAGCATAGGAACTATTCTTCTACCATTCCTTCATGAATGTGATTTATTTATTGATCTTGGCTGCAGGTTGGGCTGGAGTTTACAGATCTGTAATTGTATTTACTTCAGGAGTGTCTAAAACGCTTCTAACATTGTAGTGAAGCTGACTTCTCATATTTTTTCATGGACTCTGCATTTCCTAACTGCATTTTAGTTGGTCTGTCTCATACAATGCTGCTGATGTGCAAGGTACACTCACTGTGGGTCAGAATAACTTACTTGTTTGATGTGGCCCTCAGCCGTTCTTCATTGCTTGCTTTCCTCTCTTGTTCAAGGTTTACAAGATAATTTTCTTTTTGCACCAGCTCCCATGTTATTATTTTTTGATCAAAGCAAACTGGAAGATCTCTTTCTGTAGAAAATGAAATAATTAAGAATTATGTTTTACTTCCTTTTCTTATGCCAGTACTGGAAGGCTGCTGCTGTGCTAAAGAAAAAATAAGTCTTGCCATTGCAGAAGGGTCATTTTAGAAAATCCTTGTTTTTAAATTTTCTTTTTTTTTTTTTTGTGATGGAGGACAATAGATCTTCTTACAGTTTTCTAAGGAACAGCATGTACCAACTTAAACTCATTTACAACTTACTAGACTAGTTGGGTTTTAGCCTCAAAGTGTTTAATGAGCAGAGCTTTATGTCCAGATGCACTTCATCTTCTAAGCTTCTTTATTAGAACTATTATAACTAGGAAGGACAAACTGAGTAAATCCCTCCACCTTGAAGTACAAAGCCTGTTGTTGTTGTTGTCTAATGTCCCAGACAACAACAAAACTCATTTCACTGCATGTTCCAAATGTTACTGAAGCTAAAAATAATTGATTTCTTATTTTAAATCTTTAGCAGTGTGCTTTGATAGCCACAAGTGTCTGAAAGGGAGCTTGGTCCAAGGGCTCTGATGTGGACCAGTCTGACAACAGGTCTGCTCCAAAACCCATTACCAGCCTGCATGTGAGGAGCAAACAGACTTATCAGGTGCTGTTGAACTAGATGGGCCAATAGAAAGGCCCTAAATGCCTTCTGTAATTAGCTGAACATCATCTGCCTTTTTAACTTTAATTTTACAGGGACCAGCACTTCTCCAAGCATGCTCTCTCTCTTGGTCTCTCTCTGGAAATTCTACTGCTCCTAGTAGACTTTTAGACTTGGTGTATATTTTTAGGGTTGTCTGTACTTACTAATTACAAAAATTCAGGAGCAAATGAAATCCTTATTAAACCATTTCTCTTCAGAAATCAAATCCCTTTAACCAGTTATATATTGACACCTTTGCTATAATAACTGTGGTTCATGAAGAACTGCATTGTGGAAAGCTGTTTATAGTAGAGGGTACATTACAAGCCTCATTTTTTCATTTATACTCTNCCTCCCTGGCAATTCTGTGCTGCTGAGACATTCCAGATATGGAGAACTTTGATATAGTGCCTCCAAATCGCTGGATTGTCCACATGCTTTCTGCATCCTTCACCCCTTCTCCCATCAATTCCTTATTCTTAGTATCTGATTCCCCATGGGCCCCCAAATCCCTCTGCTTTGGCCTAACTATTCAGAGTTTCCCTCTTAGAAGGTTAAGTTCCACTCAGGTCCCTCTAAAAGGCTGCTGCTGGGTGGGTCTATTGCATTGCAGGATTGGTTCAATGCAAAGGTCAAAGAAGCACTTTCAGAGGGTTTCATAAGTTTTCAAATAGACACTGCTACTCCTGAGAGCAAAGATACAAAGCCACTGTTTTAGTGGTGTTCAGATGAACCTGTTCTCTCAGCAATCAAGCTCTCACGCCTAGAGCTTGTCAGGGATCTGCTTATAAGAATAAAGTGCAAACCAACATAATTCTAAATTATTATGAAGAGTCTATCTAGATTAGAAAGAGTGCTTTCCAAAAACATGCTCCAGTTCACTGTTCTGGTCTGCAGCTCTTCCATGAGTTAGACAGATGGAGATTTGTTTTGAAAGTGAGCATGGAAAGAAAACAGACATTGCAAAAACATTTCCCTGGAACTGTCTTATCTGTGGGCTGGAGGCAATGCAAGATATCTTAAAGTTTCATTCAGAAGACTAACTGGAAAGCCTATGGATCTATACATGTACTGCAGTGTAGCATAGGAACTATTCTTCTACCATTCCTTCATGAATGTGATTTATTTATTGATCTTGGCTGCAGGTTGGGCTGGAGTTTACAGATCTGTAATTGTATTTACTTCAGGAGTGTCTAAAACGCTTCTAACATTGTAGTGAAGCTGACTTCTCATATTTTTTCATGGACTCTGCATTTCCTAACTGCATTTTAGTTGGTCTGTCTCATACAATGCTGCTGATGTGCAAGGTACACTCACTGTGGGTCAGAATAACTTACTTGTTTGATGTGGCCCTCAGCCGTTCTTCATTGCTTGCTTTCCTCTCTTGTTCAAGGTTTACAAGATAATTTTCTTTTTGCACCAGCTCCCATGTTATTATTTTTTGATCAAAGCAAACTGGAAGATCTCTTTCTGTAGAAAATGAAATAATTAAGAATTATGTTTTACTTCCTTTTCTTATGCCAGTACTGGAAGGCTGCTGCTGTGCTAAAGAAAAAATAAGTCTTGCCATTGCAGAAGGGTCATTTTAGAAAATCCTTGTTTTTAAATTTTCTTTTTTTTTTTTTTGTGATGGAGGACAATAGATCTTCTTACAGTTTTCTAAGGAACAGCATGTACCAACTTAAACTCATTTACAACTTACTAGACTAGTTGGGTTTTAGCCTCAAAGTGTTTAATGAGCAGAGCTTTATGTCCAGATGCACTTCATCTTCTAAGCTTCTTTATTAGAACTATTATAACTAGGAAGGACAAACTGAGTAAATCCCTCCACCTTGAAGTACAAAGCCTGTTGTTGTTGTTGTCTAATGTCCCAGACAACAACAAAACTCATTTCACTGCATGTTCCAAATGTTACTGAAGCTAAAAATAATTGATTTCTTATTTTAAATCTTTAGCAGTGTGCTTTGATAGCCACAAGTGTCTGAAAGGGAGCTTGGTCCAAGGGCTCTGATGTGGACCAGTCTGACAACAGGTCTGCTCCAAAACCCATTACCAGCCTGCATGTGAGGAGCAAACAGACTTATCAGGTGCTGTTGAACTAGATGGGCCAATAGAAAGGCCCTAAATGCCTTCTGTAATTAGCTGAACATCATCTGCCTTTTTAACTTTAATTTTACAGGGACCAGCACTTCTCCAAGCATGCTCTCTCTCTTGGTCTCTCTCTGGAAATTCTACTGCTCCTAGTAGACTTTTAGACTTGGTGTATATTTTTAGGGTTGTCTGTACTTACTAATTACAAAAATTCAGGAGCAAATGAAATCCTTATTAAACCATTTCTCTTCAGAAATCAAATCCCTTTAACCAGTTATATATTGACACCTTTGCTATAATAACTGTGGTTCATGAAGAACTGCATTGTGGAAAGCTGTTTATAGTAGAGGGTACATTACAAGCCTCATTTTTTCATTTATACTCTCCTGGCACTCTTTATTAAAAATAAATTGTGACTCTTGGCTTAAAGAAATCTAAATTGCTCCCGTGTTCTGCCTCTGCAGCATGTCCTGGGAGAGTATCAGGGTCTGCAGTTGCTGGATGTGTGTAAATGACTCACCCAGGTGTTCTTTTTTGTGCCCCATGTTGTTGAAGATTCTCCTGAGCAGCAGTGTTATGTGGTTGATGATGATAAATGGTGGTGCCAGGGCTGGCCTCCCATGGTACTCAACAATGAGGTTGTAGCGCTGAATCTTCCAGAAGATGTCTGCGTTGNATCCTTCACCCCTTCTCCCATCAATTCCTTATTCTTAGTATCTGATTCCCCATGGGCCCCCAAATCCCTCTGCTTTGGCCTAACTATTCAGAGTTTCCCTCTTAGAAGGTTAAGTTCCACTCAGGTCCCTCTAAAAGGCTGCTGCTGGGTGGGTCTATTGCATTGCAGGATTGGTTCAATGCAAAGGTCAAAGAAGCACTTTCAGAGGGTTTCATAAGTTTTCAAATAGACACTGCTACTCCTGAGAGCAAAGATACAAAGCCACTGTTTTAGTGGTGTTCAGATGAACCTGTTCTCTCAGCAATCAAGCTCTCACGCCTAGAGCTTGTCAGGGATCTGCTTATAAGAATAAAGTGCAAACCAACATAATTCTAAATTATTATGAAGAGTCTATCTAGATTAGAAAGAGTGCTTTCCAAAAACATGCTCCAGTTCACTGTTCTGGTCTGCAGCTCTTCCATGAGTTAGACAGATGGAGATTTGTTTTGAAAGTGAGCATGGAAAGAAAACAGACATTGCAAAAACATTTCCCTGGAACTGTCTTATCTGTGGGCTGGAGGCAATGCAAGATATCTTAAAGTTTCATTCAGAAGACTAACTGGAAAGCCTATGGATCTATACATGTACTGCAGTGTAGCATAGGAACTATTCTTCTACCATTCCTTCATGAATGTGATTTATTTATTGATCTTGGCTGCAGGTTGGGCTGGAGTTTACAGATCTGTAATTGTATTTACTTCAGGAGTGTCTAAAACGCTTCTAACATTGTAGTGAAGCTGACTTCTCATATTTTTTCATGGACTCTGCATTTCCTAACTGCATTTTAGTTGGTCTGTCTCATACAATGCTGCTGATGTGCAAGGTACACTCACTGTGGGTCAGAATAACTTACTTGTTTGATGTGGCCCTCAGCCGTTCTTCATTGCTTGCTTTCCTCTCTTGTTCAAGGTTTACAAGATAATTTTCTTTTTGCACCAGCTCCCATGTTATTATTTTTTGATCAAAGCAAACTGGAAGATCTCTTTCTGTAGAAAATGAAATAATTAAGAATTATGTTTTACTTCCTTTTCTTATGCCAGTACTGGAAGGCTGCTGCTGTGCTAAAGAAAAAATAAGTCTTGCCATTGCAGAAGGGTCATTTTAGAAAATCCTTGTTTTTAAATTTTCTTTTTTTTTTTTTTGTGATGGAGGACAATAGATCTTCTTACAGTTTTCTAAGGAACAGCATGTACCAACTTAAACTCATTTACAACTTACTAGACTAGTTGGGTTTTAGCCTCAAAGTGTTTAATGAGCAGAGCTTTATGTCCAGATGCACTTCATCTTCTAAGCTTCTTTATTANATTTCATTTCCTAACTGCATTTTAGTTGGTCTGTCTCATACAATGCTGCTGATGTGCAAGGTACACTCACTGTGGGTCAGAATAACTTACTTGTTTGATGTGGCCCTCAGCCGTTCTTCATTGCTTGCTTTCCTCTCTTGTTCAAGGTTTACAAGATAATTTTCTTTTTGCACCAGCTCCCATGTTATTATTTTTTGATCAAAGCAAACTGGAAGATCTCTTTCTGTAGAAAATGAAATAATTAAGAATTATGTTTTACTTCCTTTTCTTATGCCAGTACTGGAAGGCTGCTGCTGTGCTAAAGAAAAAATAAGTCTTGCCATTGCAGAAGGGTCATTTTAGAAAATCCTTGTTTTTAAATTTTCTTTTTTTTTTTTTTGTGATGGAGGACAATAGATCTTCTTACAGTTTTCTAAGGAACAGCATGTACCAACTTAAACTCATTTACAACTTACTAGACTAGTTGGGTTTTAGCCTCAAAGTGTTTAATGAGCAGAGCTTTATGTCCAGATGCACTTCATCTTCTAAGCTTCTTTATTAGAACTATTATAACTAGGAAGGACAAACTGAGTAAATCCCTCCACCTTGAAGTACAAAGCCTGTTGTTGTTGTTGTCTAATGTCCCAGACAACAACAAAACTCATTTCACTGCATGTTCCAAATGTTACTGAAGCTAAAAATAATTGATTTCTTATTTTAAATCTTTAGCAGTGTGCTTTGATAGCCACAAGTGTCTGAAAGGGAGCTTGGTCCAAGGGCTCTGATGTGGACCAGTCTGACAACAGGTCTGCTCCAAAACCCATTACCAGCCTGCATGTGAGGAGCAAACAGACTTATCAGGTGCTGTTGAACTAGATGGGCCAATAGAAAGGCCCTAAATGCCTTCTGTAATTAGCTGAACATCATCTGCCTTTTTAACTTTAATTTTACAGGGACCAGCACTTCTCCAAGCATGCTCTCTCTCTTGGTCTCTCTCTGGAAATTCTACTGCTCCTAGTAGACTTTTAGACTTGGTGTATATTTTTAGGGTTGTCTGTACTTACTAATTACAAAAATTCAGGAGCAAATGAAATCCTTATTAAACCATTTCTCTTCAGAAATCAAATCCCTTTAACCAGTTATATATTGACACCTTTGCTATAATAACTGTGGTTCATGAAGAACTGCATTGTGGAAAGCTGTTTATAGTAGAGGGTACATTACAAGCCTCATTTTTTCATTTATACTCTCCTGGCACTCTTTATTAAAAATAAATTGTGACTCTTGGCTTAAAGAAATCTAAATTGCTCCCGTGTTCTGCCTCTGCAGCATGTCCTGGGAGAGTATCAGGGTCTGCAGTTGCTGGATGTGTGTAAATGACTCACCCAGGTGTTCTTTTTTGTGCCCCATGTTGTTGAAGATTCTCCTGAGCAGCAGTGTTATGTGGTTGATGATGATAAATGGTGGTGCCAGGGCTGGCCTCCCATGGTACTCAACAATGAGGTTGTAGCGCTGAATCTTCCAGAAGATGTCTGCGTTGCCCTGGACAACTTGAAAAGTGTAACTGTAGTTGTGGGGAGAGAAAAATATATAATGTTTTTATTGCAATGAGATAAAGCGTGTTCTATATAAAAAAAAGCTACAGCAAGCTCAGCAAGTATTGTTGATTTAAACTAAGGTTTGTGCAAATTCTTAGATATCAAAATAACTGCAGTTGCAGTCTTCACATGTTAAAAAAGCCATTAGATTTGTTTTTAGAAGGAAGGTAATTCCATTTCACTCAGGCAAGATCAACATACGTGCCAGGTCAGTTCTTCCACCAAATGAACCATTACTAGCTGTGCTGACATCAAGTGTTTCCCCTCTGTGCAGATTATCTGCTGTTGGGCTGCCAAATTCATGGCTGCTTTGCACCTGCAGGGTTGTGCTGCTGCTCAGCCAGGGAGCCAGGCCCTTCTGTGCATGTTCCATTGATTTTTTAGTACTAAAAGAGGCTTCTTCCATCTTCAATGTGGCCAGAGTGAGGATGAGTAGAACTTAAGAGCCGCATGATCACGGCGTCTGTCGATCAGTCCCGAGCAATGTTCATTAGGAAAATTGCTGGTGTATTTGGCAATGAATGGCCAGCAGCAATGCAGCAAAGGGGGGGCTGGTTAAAGCTGAGCAGCCTCTGCCCCCTCACTGGCTGCAGTCAGTCCTACCTGAACATGGCAATCAGGAGGTTCATGAGGAGAACGTTGGTAACTAGCAGGAAGATGACCAGCAGAAGTATGACGAGCCAGTTGGCATAGCTGTTGGGACACGAGGGCAAGTTCTCCTGCAGAATCTGCAGTGGGTTAAATGTACAGTTCCTGGGATAGGCTCTTGATGCTGCAGAGAGAGGTAGAGGAATGGAAGGATAGCTTTGACAAATCCTGATACTGACTGCTTAAATGAGATTTAATCTTGGAGTCATATAAGCAGCAGCTTAATTTTGTTCTGAATATGTTGCAATCGTTAAAAGCTTAGGCCCAGAATTGTGGTAGTATTTTTGTACTGCCCTTGTTGATTACTAGCAGGATGGTTGTACTGACAAGGCTGGAACTGGCTGCTCAGTGGTATCCAGCAAAGGAAGATTGTGTTGAAAAGGCTGTATCCTTTTTACACTCAAACCACCTTTGATTATTTAGCAATTGTGTTCCTTCCACTGTGAAGACTGTGTTTTCACAGCCCTTATGTTGGTACGTGCGTTAGAGGAAAAAAACCTCAGTGAAATCTGAGAATGGGGTTCTCATTCTAAATTTGAACTGCTTTGTACATCTGAGCTTGTGGTCAGGGTTAATAGCAATAGTTCTACTGAATCAGCCTAGTGGTCTAGCCCTGTATCCTGCCTCCAGATATTAATTAAATCCGCACACGTAGAGTAGTGTGGTGCTAGTGGTCTAGCCCTGTATCCTGCCTCCAGATATTAATTAAATCCACACACGTAGTGTGGTGATATTTACTTTTTTGTTCTCCATTTTTTTCACTAATAATTATTTTCCATACTGCCATGTTCCTTATAGCACATAGTTCTACCAAAGCTCACCACAGCTGGGACTGCCTTTGCCAAGAGCATTTCCTTGTATTCATCTACATTTGAAATTCTTTTCATGATTTAGCACTTGTGAGGGTCTTCTGCAACTCTTAGGTGTCAGCTTTAGTCTTTACTCTCAGTAACATTGTTTTGTCAGCAGATTTTGTCATTACCCATTGCTTTTTCCATATGTTTCATGAAGATGTTAAACAGAATAAACCCTAGAGGCCCCAGGACAAATTACTCTCCTCTGGAAGTTACCTGTCTAATAAATTATTATTTTTTTTTCTTTTATCTTTTAACCAGTGATTTACCCTTCTGGGGTCTCAATGGAGAGAAACCAACTTTTCCATGGAATACTACATTGGACCTGTTTCCAAATGAGATGAATCCTATTCCAGAAATATCTCCCTCCCATTACTTTAATAGAAGTATGAGTGGCTGGTTGTGCTCTGCATGCTTACACTGTAGGCAGTTAAAATTAAGTGAGATTAATCACTCCCTTGCTCTTGTCTCATTCAGCCTCTTTTGGCTTTTTGATGACAAATGCTTGTGCTTATTAAGCAGAGTGAACATGAAAGAATGCTCCGTGGTTTGCTTCTACAGGATTTTTTTGGTTTCATCTATATCACCTCAAGCTTGAATCTTGCTTCAGTATTGCCACTGACATTTAGGTCTGTTATTCTGGCTTAATGCTGTGGAATTACTTGAGGCTTCTCTGGGACATGACCTGTTCTGTGTTTTTCCTGCTTATGGATCAGAAATGTTGCCTTTGAACTTTTGTGTTCTGGTATTTCTGTCTTGTGATTGTTTTCATGTTGTCTTGTTTGAGGTGTTGCACATAGGCAATCACTAGCTTTATTTGATTTGGGCAGCTTTACCTCCAGAGTCAATATATGCTCTAGAGGGATCTTTATTCTAAACCATAAGTGTTTGCTTTTGGGCAGAGCTGTGCTGCCCTGACACTGCCACTTTAAGCTCCTGCCAGGAGCAATGGAGATGCTGTTGTTCATTTCACACTGGGTTATTTGGGTCTAGGTTAAATGGGATGGAAATGGCTGGAAGGAGGTATGGCAGCCTTCAACACTGCACATCCTTGGGTGACTGTTTCACACAGCTTGTCTAAATAGTGCCAACTCTTACGCTCTAATGTAATCTCACAATACACATTATCTTAGATTCGCCCTGCAAAACAAAGATTTTAAAAAAAGAAAATGAAAAAAAGAGACAATAGCGGAAGGAATTCCATGCTCTAATCAGAATTGCTCATTCAAAACTGGTTAAGTTAGTGGGAAAAGAAATTTTCTCACTGTCTATTTCATCTAGTGGAATCTGGCCAAATATCTGAAGGTAGGGACGATAAAGCACCCTTCTGAATATCCACTCCACTTGGCTGTCGTTGGGATGAAGCAGAGCTTGAGTTGTCACCCCATAGGCAATGAGCCACACACTCAAGAAAAATAGGAAGAAGAAAACATCTTTCATCTAAAAAAGAAAAAGGAAGGGGAGAAAGGGATGTGACTGTAATAGCATAAAGAACAGTCTTTCTACATGAAAACACCTCAAATAATTCTGCTTCTTCACTAGCTTGTTTAGGTTAAAGGAGGTGGAACAGGACTCAGTGCCACACACCAAATTCCTCTCTTGATCTTGCTGTTACCATATTGTTCTTGGCCTGTAATCAGCATTTTTCTTTGATAGCTCATCTAGATAAAGGCATGTTCTAAATTCAAACCTTCCTTTTCCAATCATCCAACATTTAAAAATGAAGCCCATTTAATCTCACTGTACACTTTATATGCAGATTTTCTGTGAGATCTGCTGTCCTGTGAATGACAAAGGCCATGCTGCAGCAGCAGATCCTGGTAATGCTGCTGACTGCTGGATACCAGCCACTGACAGAGCTGGCATCAAGGGCTGCAGGTAGCAGGTAGCTTCTGCTTTGGGTATTCAAGCTAAGTAATGCAGCTGAGGGATTGTTTTCAGGACTCCCTGCTTTTAAACATTGTGTTTCTCTACGGACGCAGAAGTAATTGAATCCTAAAACACTTATAAAAAAAATCTAATACATATTTTGAGTGCAATAATTTTTCCCTGGTGGAAAAGGAACACTTCATCCTCTTCCCATCTAATCTGACAGAGTTCATTAGGGACTGTACATTCATGTCAATTAGATTATTGGATAATGCATTTATTCTAAAGCAAAGGCATTTCAGAGCTCTGGGATGTTACTTAAAGTTCTATTAAGAAACATGGTATCAGAGCTGGGCAAGACACAGTTGATATCTCTCTGACTTCCACCACACTGTTGTTTTCTGGATGATCTAAAATTTAGCAGTGCTGCAGGACTGTAATGGTGTCTCAGTTAAGAGAGAGCACTTTTTCCTCCAAATTGCAGTCTCTCTGTTAACTGCCATTATAGCACCTTCTAGGCGTGTTTCAGCAACTCTCTAGCAAGGTCAAAAAGAAATACAGTAAGAGACAATCTTGGATTGCTTCTCTCTTTAGGTAGGGGAAATGATCTGGCCTGAAGCTGCTTGATGAACCTTTCAAGAAGGTGTCATTTGCTGAAATAACTTTCACTGTTCTTTCATTTGACGTAAGGTTCAGTGCTGAGCTACCACAGTTAGGTGTGTGTTGGCTTGGATGGGGGCAAGATGAAAGGTTCCAGTACAGGGTTTTATCTAGGCTGCTGTTTATGTTCTCAGTTGCATCTTCATCTGTATGTCACCTTGAGTGTCTGTTATGTTGGCATTGGAAGTCCTATCTCTGTATTTGTTCAAGGCCCTGGTTTAGCTTGGTATGCAGCAAGGGAGGGTTAGAGCAGTAGACCTGCCTTGTTCTCTTACAATAAAACCCTGCAAATGCTGTAAGCTGGATAATGTTCAAGAACAAATATTTATTTGCCATTTACCCTTTTGCTACTCCAGGCAAATGTCATGTTAGAGTTCCAGTTATTGCATTTGTAGACAAATCCAAATAGCTTGGTAGTTGTGTTTATTCAATGTATAGGCTTGTTTAGACTGTAGGGCTTTTACTGAGCTCTGCTGTGAGTCACAAGTCAAATATTTGGAGATTCTGTAATAGCACTTGAAATTAGATGAACTCCTATTAATCAGTTACCATGAACTAATTGTCATAGAGGATTAACATGCCTAAATAAAAAGCTACTTCAACATACCAGCACATACCCAAGCACAGTAANGCTGTTGTTCATTTCACACTGGGTTATTTGGGTCTAGGTTAAATGGGATGGAAATGGCTGGAAGGAGGTATGGCAGCCTTCAACACTGCACATCCTTGGGTGACTGTTTCACACAGCTTGTCTAAATAGTGCCAACTCTTACGCTCTAATGTAATCTCACAATACACATTATCTTAGATTCGCCCTGCAAAACAAAGATTTTAAAAAAAGAAAATGAAAAAAAGAGACAATAGCGGAAGGAATTCCATGCTCTAATCAGAATTGCTCATTCAAAACTGGTTAAGTTAGTGGGAAAAGAAATTTTCTCACTGTCTATTTCATCTAGTGGAATCTGGCCAAATATCTGAAGGTAGGGACGATAAAGCACCCTTCTGAATATCCACTCCACTTGGCTGTCGTTGGGATGAAGCAGAGCTTGAGTTGTCACCCCATAGGCAATGAGCCACACACTCAAGAAAAATAGGAAGAAGAAAACATCTTTCATCTAAAAAAGAAAAAGGAAGGGGAGAAAGGGATGTGACTGTAATAGCATAAAGAACAGTCTTTCTACATGAAAACACCTCAAATAATTCTGCTTCTTCACTAGCTTGTTTAGGTTAAAGGAGGTGGAACAGGACTCAGTGCCACACACCAAATTCCTCTCTTGATCTTGCTGTTACCATATTGTTCTTGGCCTGTAATCAGCATTTTTCTTTGATAGCTCATCTAGATAAAGGCATGTTCTAAATTCAAACCTTCCTTTTCCAATCATCCAACATTTAAAAATGAAGCCCATTTAATCTCACTGTACACTTTATATGCAGATTTTCTGTGAGATCTGCTGTCCTGTGAATGACAAAGGCCATGCTGCAGCAGCAGATCCTGGTAATGCTGCTGACTGCTGGATACCAGCCACTGACAGAGCTGGCATCAAGGGCTGCAGGTAGCAGGTAGCTTCTGCTTTGGGTATTCAAGCTAAGTAATGCAGCTGAGGGATTGTTTTCAGGACTCCCTGCTTTTAAACATTGTGTTTCTCTACGGACGCAGAAGTAATTGAATCCTAAAACACTTATAAAAAAAATCTAATACATATTTTGAGTGCAATAATTTTTCCCTGGTGGAAAAGGAACACTTCATCCTCTTCCCATCTAATCTGACAGAGTTCATTAGGGACTGTACATTCATGTCAATTAGATTATTGGATAATGCATTTATTCTAAAGCAAAGGCATTTCAGAGCTCTGGGATGTTACTTAAAGTTCTATTAAGAAACATGGTATCAGAGCTGGGCAAGACACAGTTGATATCTCTCTGACTTCCACCACACTGTTGTTTTCTGGATGATCTAAAATTTAGCAGTGCTGCAGGACTGTAATGGTGTCTCAGTTAAGAGAGAGCACTTTTTCCTCCAAATTGCAGTCTCTCTGTTAACTGCCATTATAGCACCTTCTAGGCGTGTTTCAGCAACTCTCTAGCAAGGTCAAAAAGAAATACAGTAAGAGACAATCTTGGATTGCTTCTCTCTTTAGGTAGGGGAAATGATCTGGCCTGAAGCTGCTTGATGAACCTTTCAAGAAGGTGTCATTTGCTGAAATAACTTTCACTGTTCTTTCATTTGACGTAAGGTTCAGTGCTGAGCTACCACAGTTAGGTGTGTGTTGGCTTGGATGGGGGCAAGATGAAAGGTTCCAGTACAGGGTTTTATCTAGGCTGCTGTTTATGTTCTCAGTTGCATCTTCATCTGTATGTCACCTTGAGTGTCTGTTATGTTGGCATTGGAAGTCCTATCTCTGTATTTGTTCAAGGCCCTGGTTTAGCTTGGTATGCAGCAAGGGAGGGTTAGAGCAGTAGACCTGCCTTGTTCTCTTACAATAAAACCCTGCAAATGCTGTAAGCTGGATAATGTTCAAGAACAAATATTTATTTGCCATTTACCCTTTTGCTACTCCAGGCAAATGTCATGTTAGAGTTCCAGTTATTGCATTTGTAGACAAATCCAAATAGCTTGGTAGTTGTGTTTATTCAATGTATAGGCTTGTTTAGACTGTAGGGCTTTTACTGAGCTCTGCTGTGAGTCACAAGTCAAATATTTGGAGATTCTGTAATAGCACTTGAAATTAGATGAACTCCTATTAATCAGTTACCATGAACTAATTGTCATAGAGGATTAACATGCCTAAATAAAAAGCTACTTCAACATACCAGCACATACCCAAGCACAGTAACAGTCCTAATGTCTCATTTCCTGCAGGAGGGTGGTAATAAATAAAAATCTTTTATCAACAGTCTTCTAACATATGCTGACAAAGTACTAATATGTTTTCATTGTGACTTGGAGCTACAAAGTACAAGTAAGAATAACTCTCTGGGAAAATTGTAACTATCCTTTTTCACAGGGTTGTTTTGTTTTGTTTTCCACACTTTTTGCAAATAACATACACTATTCCCTTGAGCAGAGCAGAGATATTCAGTAAATGCCCTGCCCTCTGTAAATAGCCTGGCATCTGTCTAATGTCTTTGCTCCGAGTGCACACAGCTTTGGAAGTAGGAAGTACAGCACTAAGTCAAAGACACTCTGCTCTTCCTTTGCCAGTTCTGAGGATAAATCACTAATTAAGGTACAAGGATTAGTAAATTAGGACCAATTTATTACATTATAGAGCTCTTTGGAAGGATTTCTTTCAATCTTATTGCATCTAATACTCAGGAGAAATAAAGGGATATATGCAAAATGACAAGCCTTATATGCAAAATGACAAGCCTTAAAAATACACAAATAAAGATAGATTATAAACTGTTTTCCTTACTGAAGAGAAGATTTCATACTCCATTTTTTAAGAAGCACAAGCACGAGAGAGGCTGCACACTTACCATCCTTTCCACAATTATGATCTTTGGTCCAAGTTGTTTGTGAATTGCAAAAATATGTATAAGTCTCAGTGTGAAGACCATAAAATCAATGGCAAGTATTGTGCGGCCAGCTTGGAAAGTGGAGTTCAGCATCCTGTGGAACACACAGAATGGAATATCAGCTCCCAGCAAGTACTGCTCAGAAGCATCTTCTCAAATACTGCACTCAGTTTCTGGGCACAGCCTGGTTAGGAAGAGGCACTTTACATTGAGTAAAAGTTATTACCAAAAACAACAGAAAAAGAGCAGAACTTTTCTGTATGTGTGTTTGAATAGACCAATAATCCTTTCTGTGGTCTCGGGAGAAACTTCTGTGATTCCACAGAATTTGAGAGGCCTTTATTGCAGCAACATGTCTCAAAGCTTATAGAAGTAAATGTCAGAGCCTGTCCTCGTGTGTGTGTGACCTTGCTACTGCTGCTCCCATGGAACAGATGTATACCTGCAGGTTACCCCAATTATGAAGAGGAAGATGGTCACCATGTCACATTTATTCCAGTTATCCTCCACATACATTTTAAACTTTTTCATTAAATTTGTGTCTTCATCTGTATAGAAACTCTGAAAAAGAGAAATAATAGTCACTATAGATTGGTTACCAATTTCACTGGGTGTTTTAACATAATTCCTGTTTCCTTTTTCTTGTTAATTGAAAAGAGCAAAACTAAATTCCTAGTGTAACAGGGAAAAAAACCTGACAAAAAGCTCAGTTTACTGTCTTAAAACACAAAATTTGGATGAAAAACATTCAATCTTTTTCTTCTTCTGATATCAGTCTTAAGAATTTTTGAGACCTAATGTAAGATTTTGTTGGCTTTTGTGCTGTTAATCAAGAACTTCCAGTCAAAATTCAGTTTCTAGATGTTGGTATCTAAACTGCAAGAACAGTTGGGGCATTTGTGTTTGAAAGTTGTCAGTGAGAGCACTTTTGGTTGTCTAGGCAAAGAGCTGGTTTCTTAATTGGGTTTTAGCCTGTCACTCTTCATGTTTTACATGTTTATAATGGAGCATTCTTTGGTACAAATATTTTCCATGTCCTCTTCTGGTTGTGGCCTGGCTGTGTAATTTCAAATGAACTGTAACAAAGTGGGATCCGCTTCACTGTCTCTGTTGCTTAAATAATGAGCACCTATTTGTTTTTCCCAAGTAAATATTTATAACTGCTTTTTTTGTGCCTAAAGAGGAGAGCTTTGTGCACCCGCAGTTGGCAATACACTGACACCATTGTTCACACATTATCTCAGTTGTTGAGCTGAGGATGTTCCAAAACCACTAACTGGGAGAGTAATGGAGAAAGTATTTTTGTTTACTTATTTGTTTTAGGAAGGCAAACTGAAAAGAGATCTGCTAATGTTTTGAGCTGAGGTGGTAGAACACAAATAACCTGCATTACTTTACTTGGGTGTTTTAAACACTTCCTATCAAGGAAGAATTTCTTAAAAGGGTGTAGAGTTGTCTGCTGTGTTTCCAGGTGGAGAATATAACTTCCATTCTTTGTGGTGGGAGGGCCTAGTTCTAGGGAGTGAAATCAGAGAGATGCTGTGTAAAGTGAGGGGCACCTGGATCTTAGCAGCCCCTTTGAGTTGGCCACAGC
This sequence comes from Ceyx cyanopectus, assembly GCA_013401355.1. Lineage (NCBI taxonomy): Eukaryota > Metazoa > Chordata > Aves > Coraciiformes > Alcedinidae > Ceyx > Ceyx cyanopectus. Next base: position 39,582 of record VYZU01011085.1, read on the forward strand.
TGGAGCAGGATGGAGAAACAGAGGTGGAGCTACAGGTTTCTAAGGTGGAGGAAGAGGTTGTTCTGGGAGAGAGGTGCAGTGTTTTGTATAAGGTAAGTTGGGTTGCTTTTCTATGCAGACTTTCACATGATGTTTCAAATCTTCAAGCTTTTACTGTTAGGTTGTAAATCTACTCAAAATGCTGCTTCTGGTTTTATTGTGTAACGTAGCTTACTGACCTGTCGGATTTCTTCCAAGACCAGAGTAAAAACCCAGAAGTACAATATAATTTCTTTAGCAGATGGACCCTCGGGTGGAGGTGGCTTAAAGTCCAATAAAAGGACATAAGTAAATAGAAACAGAAAAGCAAAGTACATTATAACATTGCCCATAAATACAGTTACAGGGGCACTCCAGAATTTTCTCCACCGAGTAAACATGAATGTTGCCCACGCTGTGCTTTCAGAGGAGCTCTGCTTTTCCAATTTACCATTTCCTCTGCAAAACAAAAAGAATATAGGCTTGGTGATGACTTCCTAGAGTTAGTTCATGGGAATAGGCTTCGTAATACTCTCTGTAAAGCTGTACAGTAACACTGTAAGACTGGTGGATGGTGGGGGTGGTGAGGGGGGAGGCTGTAGAAGTCAGAGCAGTCACATTACTGTAGTAGAAATGTTTCAAGTCAGAAAGAAGGTTTTGAAAAGCCAAGTCACATCAGATGCACGTTCTTGTTATTTCAGTTTTGTTGCTTTCATTTGTATTGTAAATTCATCCTATTCCTCCAGCATATGGTACAAGTACTGCACAAATACCCGAGGACAGGAGGAAGAGGGCTAATCACTCTTCATTGCCCTAAAGAACAGGACAGGAAAGTAAATGGCCAATGTATTTTGCAAGTCAGTTCTTAATTAATTTGGCCTTAGAAATTCTTCTGGTATTTTCGTGCAGAAGTCTTTGTTGGACTTAAGCAATTCCACCTTTAGACCTGGTCTCAGAAGTGCTGGCTCATAGTAAGTGTATTTCTTGACTAGGCTCGAGAGACCTACCACAGGAATACTGAGTCCTCTACACAGCTGTGAGCACTGGCATCTTGCCCTCTGTCATCAAATTAAATTGCAGAAAAAAAAGTAATATAGGAGCATTTTAGCAAAAAAACCCCACTCAAAACAACCTTATGAATTATGTATTAAGGTAATCTTTGACTACTGTGGAATGACATAATTATTTTGGGAACTGAAGGGAAATTTGACCTGTACCTCTAGGGCTGGTTTTGCTGTGTTCTGGAAAATGAAGTGCTATCTATTGGCACTGGAAATTATCCTGTGCAGAAAATGTGAGTTCCCTTGTATCTGACAGCAAGCTGATCTCAGTCTAAGGCCTTGCTTCACAGAAATTGCTCTCCTGTGTAAAACAAGGGGATGTTGGAGCTTTTGTTTTGTAACTTGGACTCAGAGGTGTGATCTTCAACACTAAGTTATGTTTTCCGTTTCACCTCATGGAAAATAAATGATGACTTCTCACTGGTGTTTAATTTCCCCTGACATTCTTGCTAATTATTAAATACATTTGTTACAAGGATAAGTTTCTTCTCACAGACAGGCTTTTCTATGTGTCTGATTCTGCAGTACCTCTCAATTTATTACATCATAAGATACATTCCCATGGTAACAGGCTAATATCCTAAATAGATAACTGCTGCTTTACTGTAAGATGGTGAAATAGATCTGGGTGGGAGAGAGCCTCTTGTTAAAATAAGCTGCGATAATAATAGGAATTGGAATGCACAATGTAACAACCAAACCATGCTTCACTTGGGATATGGGAGCACTTTACGACATTTCTTGCAAACTGTTCCCAAGAGACAGATGCTTTTACACCTATTTTATGGGTTAGGGAGAGAAAAAGAACAACCAATTTTTTTCTCCAGTATACTAGTAGCTAAATGCCAGGGGTAAAAATAGAATCTAATAACTATGACTTGGCACTTCATGCTGTGGGTGATGCTTCCTTACTACTGTTGTTCATGTATTTCTGAAGTTCTCTTCCAAGTGTTGAAAAGTACGCACTTACTGCAAGTGGCTATTTAGCACTAGGTAACCTTTAAGAGGGCTTTGTGCTAATGAACTCTACCTATCCTGACTGAAGCCTTTGTGACCTCCCAGGGTTTGGTGATGAGTGTGTGGCAGAAGTATAGGGTGGGATTTGGAAGTTCAGAACTGCAGATCTATGAGTGACCACCAGGAACTGACGAAATCTTTGTGCTCAGTTATCCATTTGTGTTATGCTCCCTCTAACTCATAAGTTTGTTAGTTTACCTCAGGTTTCTCTGGGTCCAGCTTTTAAACTATAATTGAAGAGCATTAATATGGTGGGAAGCTGACTATAAAATTCTCAGGTACAGATCTCTTAAAGTACTTCTGTTGCTGCCTTTGAGTCCATCACTATATACTTTCCTAGAAATAATGTTAAGGTTTGCTGAGAACCTTCTTCCTGCTCAGCTCAGTAATCTGGTAGGGGCTTAGCTTGTAAATCCAATGTGTAACAGCCATCACAAGGTGAAGGGAATCTCAGGAAATGCTTTCTGATTCCCTGATTCTGCAGGTTCCTTGTTCTGTAGGAATTACCTGCTCAGTACAAGTTGCATCTTCTTGAAACAGTGACATGTCCCTTTTTATTTGCTATATTCCTTTTAGAGAGCAACAACAGTAGGAATTGAAGGGCAGGACACTTTCTGGCTAGTAATGACTTAATTGGTCCTTCAGCTGCTCCTCAGAGCATTAGCTGGACACTAATCCACGAGAAGCACCCTGTTCTTTCAATGTCACAGAAGTTACATTAATTGATGGTTTTAAACTTACCTGTCCTCTTCCTTGGAAAAAAAGAGAGTCCTCTCTGTATCTAAACTCTCCAGCTCTCTAAATGTCTCTGGCTCATTCTTTGATTGTTTTTCCTCACTGTAAGGAAATAAATTCATTAGCTGAAAGATAATGGTTAGCAATTTTTCACTACTAAATTGGCACTCATAGAGAATGTTCCTCCCTTGGACTTGCTCCACTGAGAAGCTCTCTAATGCACCATCCTTCCCCTTCAAATTCTGTTTGTAAAGAGAAGGCTGACATCAGCCACGAGATTCCAAGAAGTGTAATTATATGCCTCACAAAAGTGGAGCAAGATGCTCAACTTCTTCAAATTACTTGGGAGTCGGGCAAAAATAAAGTCCTCGGTCAGTCCTAGGTGGCCATATCCCAGTGCTCTGCTTCTGATCATTCCTAGTAGCAATTCAGAGTGGAAATGCCAGATGCAATAGAAAACATGGTGTCAGCTCTTGTGTTTCCAGGGTTGCAAAAAAATGTCCTCAATGGAACAAATTTGGAAAGGCTCATTTTATGAATCAGAGTTGAAACCTTTCCATGAACACAAAGCTTCACATTACTGTACTTGACTTTGTGAATCCAGCAGCTGTTCTGATGAGATCATCTTTAGTGTCACTGGCAGAAGGAAAGCCTTAAGTCAGCAGCACCAAACACCCTCTTGCTTTTTCAAGTAGTTTAACAGTTAAGAAACATGTATTTATTAATAGCATGACTTTCCATAATACCAGTTCTGTCCATTTGTGTAGGATTCTCACAATATTAGGAGGTTTTCTTATAGTTTCAGTTCCTGGATTCTTGGGGCTGCCTGAGCATCTTGGCTGGGTTTTGTTTGTTTGGTTTTTTTCCCCACCATTCTTTTTGTTTTGTTTTAAGAAAACCCAGGATTCTATCCACCTTCACTGCAGCAAAAAGCAGAAAACTACAAACTGCAGAGCTATGCTTGAACAGGGCTAACAAAGAGATGTCATGAAACATTGAATTTGAAAATCTTAATTGTTTCATGTCACTCCTGTGTTTTTAAGCTTGATTTACCAGCTGCAAGCCTTAAGGACCATAATACTGCTTTATGATGGCTGGTTTTTTTTTAGGGAAAATGCTGAAGTTTGAGCCAGGAGCCTCTAAATTTAGCAATAGATGTTGCTACATGTGGAGCTGACAGAATTCCACAGGCTTTTCTGTAGGTCGTGCAAAATACAAGGGATCTGTGTGAAACTGTAGCTCTTTTAAGTATTAGAACAGGCACTAGCACAGGACACACAAATCACTCGGTCCCATGGTAAACTGGTTTGGTTAATAGTGGTGCAGTCCTTCTGGTGATACTCTGAAGTGATATTACTGGTTTTATCACTTAAATGAGAAATTTTAAGTCTAGGTATTATTTATGGCTTATTTTTCATCCCTTGCTTATCTCTTCCACCCAAACAGTTATGTTTGTACCTGAATGCTATTAGATTTGTGTAGATTAGGAAAGGACACCAGAATCCACAGATTAACTTCAGGATCTGTGTGTTTGTAGACATGTCTCCCCACCATATTTTTGTGAGGAAGGCCTGAAAGTCAAGAAAACAAGAGATGATTTTAACATCACAAAACATACATGCAAGATGAAGTGCACCTAAGACAGTGAATGCTCTAGAAGTGTAAAGAGCAGGCAGAGTTTCGGAGCAAATGTCCCTCTGCAGATGTTGGATATGTAGAGTAATGAAGAGGACCATGGAAAGAATAGCAAGTTAAGTGGAATTAAGCAACATCCGTAGTACTAAGAAAGTGGAAGTCGGGCACTGGGAGCTAAAAGCACCATCACTCTTAATTTAGCCTTGTCTGTGTGCAGACAACTCAGGTTATGAGGGCAAAGATGAATAGTAATTAGATTTAACTTTAAACAGTAAGCACTTCCTTGCATCCGAACAAGGAGTTACCTCACCCCTTGGAGCTGCTTCATTATGCCTTCGGCGGATTTAAAGTGCTTTCCAATGCTACTCTGTGAGCAAGGAAGGATGAAAATGCACAGGATGGAATAAAGGCTAAGCCTGTTCCTCAGCACACTGGTCTGGGGGCTGAAAGGAAGAACTGTCAGTTTGTCAAGGGTGCAATGTAATATCCTCTTTGTATGGTGATAGGGAGAGGACGAGAGAGTCCCCTCTCTGAAGAAAGTCTGTTAGAGGAATACATTTCATGGGGTTGTTCAGTTGCTGGGCTATCCTCTTCTGTGTCCAACATCATGCTCAGGGGCCCTGCGGGTAGAGGCAGCGAGGGAAGAGTCTGTGAAACTTACCTGGACACCGTCATGGGCAAAGAAAGACTTTGCATCTGCTTCTGTAGCCAGCTGAAGGCAGGTGGTTTTGCTCCAGTACTGGTTTTTCCTCACCAACAGAGCAAATGCTCTCTCCTCGCTGTTGTGGTAGCATTCACTGAACAGTTCTGACAGATGAAGGAAATGTAGACAAAGCAATTTTAAGCCAAGAGAGTGATGTGTGTAGGGCAGAGCACAGTGGCAGCAAAACCCAGGTACTGCCAGATGCTCCTGGCTGCACCAGAGTCTTCTGCAAGCCTGAAGCAGTTGTAAAGAGCTTGAGAGCACTAAGAGGAGGTGGGAGAGAGGAATGACACTGGACATCTGTGTGACTTTATGCATGGCTGTGTGTTTTGGTGGGGAAAAAAATCACTGTCAATTAAAATTCCCACAATTTACAGAAAGGCACAAGGTAAATGTCTCAGTAGCTCCCTTGTACTTCTGTCTTTGTGCTCCCTTCTCAGCCTGAGGCCTCTAACAGGTTTGGTTTGGTTGGGTATTTTTCCTACTGTTTGATCTGACTCCTCAGATCCAATTTTTCTTTCTCAGTTCTACAGACAGCATAAGAAACTTCCTGGAAACATGTCAGTATTTGTCATGGTCCCTCGTTCTGTAGCTGCCATGTGAAGCTTTAGGCAATATCAGCAAAATTGTATCTCTTGGATGATTCTGTCACCCTTTGAAGGATGAGCTGCCATGCTGCCCCCACTCTCCTGAACGGACTAAACAAAAGGAGCAGCTCAGATTTGTCTTGAAGCTGATAAATCCTTGGTTTTATGGTGTAGCTATTTGATATAATACCAGACTTGGTAGGTTGTCATGGTCTAGTTCTGTTTCCAGTGGAGCTCAGGAACTAGGATAATAGTTCTCAGGTCAAGGTTTGCTCAGTAGGCATGACCTGACTGTGTCTGGCTTATTCTGCTGATTCCCTTGATTATCACAGAATCACAG
>VYZU01011091.1:0-20248 GCA_013401355.1 Ceyx cyanopectus
CTAATATTTGTGAATCTGTGAAAAAGAAGAAACCAGCAAAGGGATGCAAGCTATTTATTAATTCCTCCTTCTGCATCATGAGAAGCAAAAACCTCAGCAGAATCAGGTGTAACTGACAGCCAGGGTGTGGAAGGAGGGTTCAGAGCAGGGCAGTGTGTTAAAGGAATGCTGTGCACAAGCATACACTACAGAAAAACTGGGGTTATGTCCACAGAAGAAATACAGGCCTTCAGTCTGACAGTACCAAAAAAGCGGAATCTACAATGAAGTACAGAGCCAGAAGACACCTGGATAAATATAATCTGAGAAGTGTTAGCATGATTTCTGTTAAGAGCCGTCCCTTCTTACAAACGTCTTATGGGTCTTTGAAGGAATGAACAAAAAGTTGCATAAGGGCCATTTACTTGACATAGTCCCCTTGGATTTCTCACAGTTTTTGACAAAACCCTTTACCTGAGTCCTCTAAGGACACTAAGCAGCCATGGTACAGTAGGGATAGTCTTGACAGGTATAGATAACTCATAAAAAGGAAACACAGATTCTGGCATAATGGTGAATTTCTACCAAGGAGGAGGTCACTCACTGACAACTGTGCTCTGTGACTCACGTTTTTTCACATGATCATAAGTGACCTGGAAAACAGGTGTGAATTTATTTGTTTCCATTGCATTTTAAAATAGATTGTTGAAACACCAGAGAACATAGAAGTGGTCCATTGTTTTGTGATCTCAGGCAGATGAACATAAAGATTTATAAGAAGGCAGCCCCATTTGATAATATTTTATAGAAAAAAAAATGTCAGTGGTCAAGCATCTGACTTGTTTTCTAGCTACTGGAGGAAACCTGTAAGAGAATATCTATATATATATATACATATATATATGTAAAATCATAGCCACCAATATTAGATAAAAAATGAAATTATTTTTGTGTAATGGCATATCATTAAAAATATTGACAAAAAAAGCAGGAAGTTAACTTTATATAGGATTGCATATGTGCAAAATATTGTATCCTTCAGTGGAGGGTCTAATGTGCTATCAATTGTGTACCCACCTCTTTGAAAGGTGTAAGCTCAAATGGTTGTCAAGGACCACGTGAGATCTTGTGTCACAAAGATTTAGGATGCTTAATTAAATTCAGTGTATATGCATTTCAGAAAGATAACTCATACTGCTACTCATAAATGTATATATCTATTAGGTCACTATTTTTTTATGGTTCCAATATGGATATGAATAACTAAGACACCATTTCAAGGAGTATTGAGATGTGTAATTATCATTCTTCAGTCTGTGGTTAGAAAAACTCTGCAGGGTCACTAGCACAGCAGTCTACTACAATGGCCTGTATTAAAGACACTGAATAATCAAAAGATCCTTTTACAAGTCCTTTAAACTTTCTCTCTGTAAAGCTTGCATTTCTGCTCAGTAAAATTTATTACTGAAGGACTTCATTCTGGATTTGACAGACTTCATTTCTTTTATTGATTTATAGAATATCTCAGAGCAATTATTAATATCCCCTCACGTTTTCTTCTAAGAGACACACAAGCTTTTTAGTCCTGTGTTTGATCTTTATCTTACCTCTCTTGATGTCACTTTATAGTCCCTGGTCTGCCTGTCCCATCCTGAAACCTGTCTTGCTTGAATACATCCCAGTTAGCCACAACACAGCCATAAGCTATAGGAAATTTTTTTTCTCCCCTTAAGTCCTTGCCCTTCTTATAGCCAAGGTCATCAAAAGCTGTGGTTCTGTGGTTAGTTTCACTCTCTCTTTCCTTCTCAGTCATTACTAAACCTAATTCAAAATGTGGCTTAGGTGCCTGGCTTTAAGATTTATATATAGTCTCGTGCTCTAATTTAATTCCCAGGTGGACCAAGCTTCTCAGTGCCTCCTCCCACACTGTCTCCATCTTTAAAGGATCATCTGGATTTCTTCCTTTTCCTGCTTTCACAGCCTCAGCTGACAAAGCTTCTTGACTCAGGTTTGTGGCTGCCTTTGCATCCAAGGAATTTTGCAATCAGTGTGTTGAACAATTTCAAGCTATTTCATTATATGAAATCATATTATCCAGAATGATCTTATTATGATGAGTTTGCTGTTGGTTTCAGCTGCTTTACAAGCACAAAGCAGGCTTCACCTCCAGTAAAACAAGAGAGTAAATAGTGCCTGACAGTGACCCATATCCAAAACAAAGAAAACCAATTTTTCAGCAATTTGGCCACGTGCTGAATTTCCAAAGACTAGAAACTCCAATGCACCTCTTGCCATTTCCATACAGCATAGACAGGGTGTCACAACATTGCTTCCATAGGTATAGTCCCTTCACTGATCACACGGAATTGGCTCCTTTAAAAACAAAACGTAAAAAAAAAAAACAACACCAAAAAAAAAACCTTTGTAAAGGTTTCTCCTTTCTCCTGCCTCCCAGCCTTTCTCCGGAACTGAAGTGACTAAAACAACAGGCATCTTGGGCGTATTAGCCACTCTCCTTCAGACACGTGAGACCACTGGAAACTCTGTGTCAGTTACCACGTCCAAGAGCAGATCCTATGCCAAGTCATTCATAAATGCCAGTGTTCTTGTTCCTGTTTTAACTTCCCCCCACTCTCTTCTTCTTTTTTTTTTTTTTTTTTTTTTTTTTTTAATTCTGAAGCCATTCACTAGCACAGCTCTTCTTCACCCTCCCTACAGTTGATGGCAGTGAGCTCCAGAGATTCCTTGTCTGACTTTCCCTCTCCCGCTGGCACCAGACATGGGAGCAGCTCCAACCCTTCAGCTCCCAAGAGAACCTCCACGGGTCTGAGAAAAGCAGAGGAGAGAAACAGCCTGGCTAGCAAGGGAAATCCCTCCTTGCCTCCAGGCACAGCTAGCTTCATCTGGCCTCACTTTGGAACAGTCCTCCCAACCTCTTGGCTCCATCCTCAGCTGCACGAACCTTTAGAAAAAGTCAAAGCCACAGGGGTGACTGAAGACAATTTAAGCAGATGGAAAGGGGGAGGGTACTTAAGAGGCACTAGAATCTATTCTATGCACTTTGGAATATTGAGCAGTGCTTTGGAGTCACTGAGGCTGACAAACAGGATGAGAATTCCATGGCCCTTATTATGGCACATGCCAGATCAGCAGATCCACACACATATCTTTCCCACAACATACACTGAACTTAAATATGTTTTCTTGTGGTTATATGGAATTTCAAATAAATTGAAAGCACACAAAGGCTCATGTTTTCACCTCTTCTCCACAAAATTAGGTCTGACAAGAATTTGGGTTTTCTTCCACCCTTCATGTGTAGTGTAAATACAGGAAAGAGCTATGGAGATTCACTCCAAGACCAGCACTCCCATCATGAATGCCCTGTAAAGCCATAGGAGGCAGATTACAGCACTAGTTATCAACTTTTACACATGCAGCAAATAGATTACCTGAAGAAGGGCAATCACAGGGAGCCAGAGACAATACATCAGGACAGGTGCTGTGAGGTCCAGAAGCCTCCTTCCCCCCAGGAGTTCAAAGCATCATGCTGAGCCTCCCCTGGAAAGCACCAAGGTGTCACCTGTGCAAGCAGCCCTGGGAGACATTCCCTGGATGTTGCAGGGGGGCTACTAGGGCTGATGGAACAATGCTGGGCAAACCTGGGACAGGGCAATGTCACCACAATTTTCAGGAGAGGGAGGAGACTGCTAAAAGGAGACACATCCTCTAGGAAGTTGTTGTGGGAGTTGGTATCTGATTGAAAGGAAAGGCTGTGGTTTCTTGAAATGGGAAGAAAAATTCTCCCCATAGTATAACTGGCAGTTGTTAAAAAAAAGGACCAACAGCTTCTGTGTCCATGGAATTAATGGAGTGAAGCAGCTCACAGAGAAAGATACATAATTTGAAATTATCTCTGTCAAGGACCACTTATCTAGAGTATCAGAAATTTATCCTTGCATACCAGAATTTGCTCTGAGAATTGAATATGGTGTAAACAGCAGATAAGAAATTAAGTCTGCTTCTCCGAAGCTCTTGCTGTGCAGATCTTTGTTTCTTATTTGCCCTCCAAATTCACTTGAAAATCTATTGCCCTGGGACTTGAGGTGATGCCAGATCTAATGACAGGAAGAAAGTAAAGCTCTGACACTTCTGCTGCTTGTATTTGGATATACTGCTGCTTCATGAAGCAACAAACATCTCTGTAATGCTGTAAACTGAACTAAAAGTAGGCAAAACTCTTGGAGAGGAGATTAAAATAACATTTCTGTTTCTCATTACTGCTGTAGTAGTGGTGAATTGTCAAGCCTTCCCTCAACATACCAGTGAGCATGGGACCAGTGTCCCTTGTTTGGTTTGTAACCCAGTGCCTTAATGTCTATGGCAGTCTGGAAGCAGCACAAATAATCTCATCCTGTCTTGGAAGGAAGAGAAAAATTTCATGCAACACTGGATGAACATCCTAGAGAAGCAGTGACCAATGATTCAGTTTGAGTAATGCTGACTCACTTCAAGGTACTTTCCATGTACACACACACACACACTGAGAGAGTGAGCAAAAATAAATGCCTGATCTCAAGAAAGTTAAAACTAAATATTATTGTAACCTTTTACTTTACCCAGGGAGAAAAATCAGTCTCCTTTTTATGGAGAGAGACTGTTTGGCAAACCAGCCAAAACCAGTTGTTTTTGTTTTCACAGGAGTTTGAAATCCAGAGATAACTGTTAAGGACAAGTTTTTAGGGTGTGTGGGGCAGGCCACAAAATTGCAGGTGCTTAAAGCCTGAAATATGTAAACAAATGCTTGTAAATGCAGTGGGGTCTCAACATATGCATCTGTCCTGGGGAATGTGGCAAAGCTGAGCACAGTGGCAATGGCTGTTAAGTAGCATTTCAAACCTTTGTCCTTCTGAGAGTATCAAAAGTGTCTTGCTCATGACTCAGGAGCCCCCAGAGCAGTTCCCCTCTTCGAGTTCTACAGAAATATGTCCTCAGTGAAATATTCCTCATCCAGGTGGTGCAGGTACTGGGCTGAAGGAGCAGCAAGACCCTGCTCTGGACGAGTGGCACTTTAGTTTCTCCTCCCTGGTGTTTACATGTGTCCTAGCAAGTACTCTGCTTAGCTCCACTCTTCTGTTATTCATCCATATCTGCTGCAGTCTTGTAACGTTGTCAGTTTCTACTTTCTTCAGTCCTCTGCAATTCCGGAGGCACATGCTGCTGTTTGGGCACACATCTCATGAGCACAGCAATGACACACACTTCTTTGCTGCACAAAGTCCTACTGTTCCAAGAGACAGCACTTCTTGGAAAAACCTTCCAGACCTGAGAATTATCTTTGGCCAACTCACTAGACTTGTGGGATCTTCATGCTGCTCCTGAACAGGCCTGAACACTTGCTCTCAGTGCCATCATTGCCAAACCCAGCAGAAAGAAATACGCTATTCCCTTCATCTCTCTGGCAGGAACAGGTTGAACATAGAGTGCTTTGTGGAGTGTCACTGCTTTACGGAATATCCTCACAGACACTTTCACAGTTTTAGGGTGGGAGCTGGTGAAGTAGTGTTGCCTCTCTTTTCTCTGTTTGCTTAATCCAAGCGAATTCCTTGTGAATTAAAAGCCTAGTGAGCAGCAGCACTGCCTTGGAGCTCTTCAATATGGGCAATGAGCCATGCTAAATTACTCTCAGAAAGGTGCTGGGAGGCTGGTGGGATGGTGCAGGAGGCATGGCTTATGGCCAAGAAGAAACCATGGTGTCGGGCAAAACTCGCAAACCTTAGCATCCCTTGCAGGGCTGATTGAGAAAGCAGATCTTCACATAATGGACCTATTGCCCCTGCAGTGCCTTTCTCTGCAATAGTCTCCTCCCTGCACACACATGCAATGGATATAGCTGTTCAGAAATCATACACCAGCCTGTGCACCTGCAGGGAAGTAAAGTAAGCCCCAGCAACCCTTAATTAGTCCCACCAATGTTGGCTAAGAGGCTGCTATAGAGCATGGAGCTGAGTGCAGGTAATGCCTGCCAAGGGGAAGGACGTGGAACACCTGCTTCAACATGAGAGCCAACATGCTCTTCACTAAATTAAATCAGATAGAAATAAGTAATGTGAGTGATAATAAGAAAGAAAAATTGAGTCCAGGTTATTAATATCAAAACAGATTGAAACTGCTGATACAAAAACTTTTCCACTGAAAACTGCCCCTCCCCCTACCCTTTCCCTGATTTTGTTTTGAAACTTCTCATTACCACGTGTCATTAAATGGAAAGCTTTCCACCTTTAGCTCCTCAAGGCATCTAAAACATGATTATTTTTCCCCTTTCTAAGCAGGAGTCAGTGCCAGCACTTCTGTGTTGTGCAAAGCAAACTGAGGCACAGGACCTGAGGGCTGAGTGCCGCAGTCATGGCAGGTCAGAGGCCATGTTGCCCTCACTTATTTCACCATAAAGTGGCACAGGCTGGATGTCACCACCTCAGGGATTTCAAGCTGTCCACAAAGCAATGAGATTGCCCTAGGGCAAGGTGTGCAACAGTAATACTGACCTGCCTCAAAGGCTCCAGATGAGGCCAGATCATCCAGCACCTTGCTTGCCCACTCTCAAGCAAGCTGTCCCCAGTGCCGCCCACAGGTCTGCCCAAACCTGTGCTCCCCAGCCTGTTGCTGTTGCAGAAATAAAAAGTTTTAGCAACCTTGGATGACTGTTTGGCAGGAGGGCTGGGGAAGCAGAGGAATTGTGCATATGGCCACAGAAAAGGGAACCCACTTTGTGCAGCCAGAGGTCAAGAGGGATTTTCTCCACCGGTTTTGCTGGGGCTACAGTGTGCTGCAACCATCCTTCTTCCCAGCCCAGTTCCCTCCTCATCAAACTGCAAATTCATCAATCCACCAGCAGCCAGCAAAAACAGACATCTTCAGCCCAGCAACGTTTCCCCATGCTGCTGCACTGAAGCTCCTCTTGGCCTTACCCCAAGGGAGATGGCACAAGGCTGAGCTACCTAGGTCTGGCTCTCAAGCATTGCAGGTACTTGCTGAGTGGTGAAATTCTCATCTTGAGCAGGAGCAGCAGACTCAATACTTCATCAGGGGATTTTCCACATGGCAAGGATTTTTTGTCAGGGATTTTGCAGAGGCCCTTTTTGGAGAGAACATGCTGTGCCTGACCTCTCCGCAGTTCATTTGGCTCAGAAGACACCTTCTTGTGCTGGACTGTGCTTCTCCCTTTCCCGCAATGCCTCTGGCCTTTTCTGTGAAGAAAAACAGCAATTCAACCAGCTGCCCTCTCAAGAAGTAACAACATGCGTTTACGAGAGGAGAGAGTGAGGAGAAGGTGTTAGCTCAGTGTGGCCAGCCCATGCAGCTCTGCACATCCAACATCCCTGCAGGACAGCGTTCTGCAACATGCTGTTCTAATGTTGGAGCCAACTGCAGCTATGAGAAATGAAAACTCATATATCCATAATCTTTGCAGGGCCCATCAATGTTATGAGGCAAAAGAGTTTTGAAAACACTTACTCATTTTCCAGCCACTCCCAGTACTGGAAACATCATCAATGATAAATCATATCTTTCAATTAACCTTGATTTTTTTTTCCCTCAGCATACAGCTAGCCAAACGTTTATTGAATTGCAAATGTCTATGTGTTTCTGCTATCTATTAATTCTCCTCCTATTTTTTTTTTTTTAATGTATTTTGCCCAGTTATCTGAGAGTCTTGAGGAAGGGCATTGTCATTTCCCAGGGAATTCAGTATCAAAAGGCTGCAACAGAGACAGTTTGTCCCAGTGCAGAGGGCTACATCAATATAATGTCAACATCTGTACTACTGAGAATTTGTTTCCCATTTTCATGGTCTTCAGTGACTGCTGCTTAGACCACTCAGCAGGTGAGATATAGCTGAGAAGTGAAAGACATCACTTTAATGCTCAGCTATCTCTCCTGTTAGAGTCTGCCATTACAATGACCATGTCATTTAAACTCAGAAATCACTTAGAGTGTAAGCTGCCTTTCCATAAGTGGGAATACTGTTTAATTAACAACTTATATATGTATGCACAGAGTCAGGAGACTACAAAATAGAGAAGCAAAGTGCTTTTTAGCAAAGTGCAACCTTCCTGGTTTTGAAAAATGTCTAAAACTATCCCTCTGGTTTTAGATACTTAGTACCTTATGTGTCACATATCTAACTGACTATGTAATCCTCCTCATTCTTGGGCTTTTAGGCAATTCTTACAACATTTATCTCTTTAGTCCAAAGTTCCCAAGACATCTAAGCTTCAACCCTAATATTCATTAGGCTTTTAAACAACAGCATCACAGAATGATAGGAGTTGGAAGAGACTTCTGGAGATCATCTAGTTCTATCTTCTGCCAGAGCAGGTTCACCTAAAGTGGGTTGCACAGGATCATGTCCAGGCAGGTTTTGAAAGTCTCCAGAGATGGAGACTCCACCACCTCTCTGGGCAACCTGTTCCAGTGCTCTGTGACCCCTAAAGTAAAGAAGTTCCTCCTCAAGTCTAGATGGAACTTCCTTTGTACAATTTTGTGCCTGTTACTTCTTGTACTGTCCCTGGGCACCACTGAAAAAAGACTGACCCCAAGTTCAAATACCTATGACTATCTGTTCTTCAGTGTCCCTCATATACAACAGGATTAACAGATCCATGTCTTCCCTACATGCCCCATCTACAACTAACATATTCTAGTCTTAAGACCCTCACACAGATAATCATATATTATCCATCTCTTTTGGGAAGTCTCATGGTGACAAGAAAGGCTCAGTGTGGTTTTGTCCACACAGTCACACCTCTTTATCCCAAAAGCTCCAGGAGAGGTCCAGTGATGTAAATCATCTCCCAGAAAAGAAAGGGAAAGAAGGGAGCAAAAAACTTAATGCCTAACCCAGGGTACTGCTGTCTCCCTGTTCCTTCATTGCAGCTTCAAGCAATGAGGCTCCACAAGAGAGTTCACCTTTCCTTTTTTTATTGCACTGCACCTTTCCAGGATACTCTAGGACTGCACAAGTGTCAAGAACTTGTTTGTTCAGGGTGGTTTTATTAATCAACCTTCACTTACTGGCTTGAAATACATGAAGTCTGACATTTTGTTGTGCCTAGGAAATCCCTGCATATTATTATGCTGTAGTTTGGGCTTTGCTAAACAGTAAACAGATTCAAAATGCCCTACATAACATATGTGGAGGCAACTCTTGTCAATAAGTATCAGTAGGGTAGGAAGAGAAATTAAAGAGACACTAATGGTGTTCATCAGGAAAAGGATCCCTCAAGTTTAAGTAGGTCTTATTAGGAATGGTTGCAATTGTGAATCACTGACTAGGGAGGCAGAGAGAGACAGTCAGGTTTGATTTGCCACCTGATAGTAGTAGCTCTGATAAGTGACCCACTGGTATCTTGCAATTGATCATCAGGAAGAGACCAATCTGACTCCACAGCTCTGTGTCACACACCATCCTGTCATGGATGGTGACAGACTTCACTCCTAATAGACAGGTAGCAATAGTTTTAATGATATAAAGCAGCAGTTTAACAACATTTGATAATAAATGAGACAGTGGTTTAACAAGATCCAATGGTAAGGTACACTTGAGTAATTATTGCATAGAGGACAGGGTTAGACAATATTGCCAGGGAGACACCCCCCCGCATTGAGTCACCCTGAGAAAGGACCCTCTTGCTTTCTAAACTCCTCTTCAGAGAGGAGTTTAGGTAGAGCTAGATCCAATACTAGTCCCCAACTTGTTCAATAGCTTATGACTAAAAGATTCCATTCATGTTATCAATCATCCCTGCTGCTGGAAATGTCTACTTACCTGCCAGATGTAGGTAAAAGTGCTCAAACAAAAACTGAGCCTTACCTCATCTGTTTCCAGCAACATGCCATTCCTGCTTGAAAGACAGTAGTCATCCATGCATGTCCAGGAAGTGGGAAAAGACCATCTTTGATATCTTTATTTCTTTTTCAGACCTAGAAGATACTCTGAATATGAAGCATAGGAAAATATGGACAAAGCTGGCACTAGTGTAATTTGCTTTCTGCAGACACTGAAATGGGCAAAATTAAGATTGCAATGAAGATAGCCTTCTTACTATTCACATCAGAAATGTCTCAATTTTTTTCTCCAGGAAAATGTTGCCTTTTCAATGGCCTAGTTTAACATCAACAAGAGAGAATCCACCTCCTCCCCTGAACCAAGGTCTAAAGAACTTACACTAGACCAGTCCATGAAACTGGTGTGACTGGACTTAGTCCCACCCCTGCTTCTGCACAGGCTTTCTGTAGAACCCATTTCAGTAACAAAGCAATTCCTATAGAAACATGGCTGCTTGCACATGCTCTAGAAAAACAGAGGAATTGTTTTTCATAGGACTGTCGAGTGCAAAGAATTCAACCTGTTCTAGTGCAATATTTGTGTCTTAAATTTGGGTACCATCTGTTGACTGTCTAATCAAATCCCCAAGGCACTACCAGCAATTGAACTAGTTGATGAACTGACCCCCAGCCTCAAAGCATCATTTTTAGCCTACAAGCCCTCTCCATCCTGACCGTTTTGAGCTAAATAATAAAATCTTCATATGATGAAGAGCTACAAAACATATGCCATATACCTCAGAAAGCCAAGGGACCAGAAGTGATCTGAAAGTCATACCCAGATAGGGTATTACAGTGGCCTTTCCCAGGAGATGAGAGAAACAGACTGTCTGGACAGGCACTTGTGTCTCAGGAAGACCCAGCAGTTTAATTTTTTTCTTGCTCTGCTGACTCTATTGGAGCTTACAATCCAGATCACCAAGCAGCCCTCACATCAGCTGCAGTCACTGTCATTTTGGCATCCTTTTCTGTAGGGTATATGTTTGGTGACGGTGTTCCTCCTTTTGAAATTACTAAGAGCCCTTGGTCAAATGCTAGACTCAGATATGTTGAGTACAACTTACTATGACTTCAGAGACAGCTGTGTCATGACAGAGGACAAAATTTGGATGTAAACCTTCTAATTCCTCTACAAAGCCAACATCTGAAACAAAAAAGTAGGCTGGAAAGCAAGGAAGGTTATTTCACTAGTTGAATTAAGTGATCAACCCTTCAGCCATTGAAGGGAAAGCACAGAACCCCAAATAACAATCCAGCTTTATTCTACAGTTGAATCTCTAATAATGTATAGAAGAAAAAAAGAGTAGCCTTAACCTATGGTCCTCTGTGTTGAGGGATTTCCCCTCTTCCCCACATCCCCTAACTCCTTTCCTAAACTATGTGACTGTGATGTGTGAGTTGCCCCAGTGTCCTTGAGAAGCCACTTAGTATGATCTTCACAGCTCTTCTGCAGATGTGAAAGGTGGCCTCATTGTTTGGAAACAGATGAAAAAGGTGTCAACATTTCAGAGCAAAGACCTAAGAGCATTGTAGAACAATGCCCTGGCAAAACTCTCCTGTAGGGTGGTTTATGCCTTCAGTATCCTAACCTTAGTTCCTAAACTCATTGCTTAAGAAATACTTCAGAGACTAAATCCCTTTCAGCTACTGACATGAGACAGCCCAGTACCACAAGGTAACTTCTATGTGCCCCTCATGGAAGTCAGCATTTGACTGCTATGATTTGTAGCTCTGCCATTTCTTTTTCACATCTCATATTTACCACCCCAGAGTTATTGTTGTTGACTTTTTAAGCAGGAAACATTCAACTTGTTCCCAAGGACAGCAGATGTATTGGCTTTATGAGCTTTTTCATCATATTTTCTCCTCCTGTCCTGGTGTGGTAGGAGAGTGAGAGAGGAACTTGGTAGACATTTGGCAGCCAGCCAAGGTTAACCCACCACACCACAGCTGGCAATGGCCATGCTGGCAAG
Source organism: Ceyx cyanopectus (assembly GCA_013401355.1). Taxonomy (NCBI): domain Eukaryota; kingdom Metazoa; phylum Chordata; class Aves; order Coraciiformes; family Alcedinidae; genus Ceyx; species Ceyx cyanopectus. The sequence goes on from VYZU01011091.1 coordinate 11,841, forward strand.
AGATCTTCATACTGACAATACTTGAGGTGCGCATGGGTTAGGCAAAGGACCAGGTCCTGAAACAACTGTGAAGTTGTTACACTGCACACCAGAGCTGGAATGTAAGTATTTGTAGTTTTGTTTGTTTGGTTTTGTTTTGTTTTGTTTTCCCTAGGTTTTGTTCTTCCAGGATAAAAAAAATTAATCAGGATTCCTCAATTTTATTTTATTTTTTCATTACCTATGTTTCATACACTGGTGATGCTTTCTTTAATTTTTTTTTTTGCATATGCAAGTATTTTTATTCTGATTGATTGTGATAATATTGAAATAAGACTATTATTTCATGAAAGATAAAGGTCAGCTTCTTAAATGCTTCAGGGATAAGCAGGCAGTTTTTCCTTTTCTCCTTTGGGTGCAGGAAAATAGGAAAAGCAAGAGAACATTTGGTATTTTTCCCAAAAGAGGTACTCCTGATTTCCTTACAAATGCTCAGATCAAATATTTCATATTTTCTTTAAAGAAAGATTCATACATTCATAGATATTAGGGGTTGGAAGGGACCTAGAAGATCATCTAGTCCANCTCAGTCTCCATCAGGCTAAAGAGATCCAGCTCTCTCAGCCTCTCCTCATAAGGGAGATGCTCCATTCCCCTAATCATCTTGGTGGCCCTGCGTTGGACTCTCTCCATTAAGTCTCTGTCTTTTCTGAACTGGGGTTTCCAAAACTGAACACAGTACTGGAGGTGGGGTGTCACCAGTGAAGAGTAGAGGGGGAGAGGAATCTCCCTTGACCTACTGGCCACACTTCTCCTAATGCAAAGAGTTATGAATTGCACATCAATCATGAGCTACACATGTGCTGTAGTAAGTACAAATAAGTTATCTGGATTTTGAATATGAAGTTACTATTTATGTTATCCAATTCATTCTTCCAGAATTGCCTAGGCACTTGACTAACCACTTGCATATAAAAATGTGTATTTTTGTTTGAGCAATTGAAAGCATATATTTAAAAACAGCCCTCAAAGTTCGTGTTAACTACATATTCTAAGATCTAGAATTATTACTGTTCAGATTGTAGAAACTGAATGCTATACTTCCTGTTTAAACAAAACCACCAGAGTCTGAGTACTGAACGTGTCTCGGTCAATTTTCTTTCAAGTCACCAAAATATTTATTTTAAGACATGGCTGTCTCTACACAGAGGTTATAGACAGCTGTAAAGCAGAATTTCTGTTTACCTGGGTTTCCAATGATATTTCCAAAATATATTCCCAAATTAAGACATCAACATCAGTCTCAGATTCACAGATGTTAGGGGTTGGAAGGGACCTAGAAGATCATCTAGTCCAACCCCCCTGCCAGAGCAGGTAAGTTTTTTGAAAAGTGAAAAATTAGAGATGTTCAGCTAATTTTTAGCAGTTCTATCCTTTTCCAGCAGAGACTTCTTATCAGATTTTAGAGAAGCTAGCACATTCCTGAAAAGCACTGACTTGAGATTAATCAGTGTCTTCCTACAGGGTACCCATTAGGAAATCTTTCATCTCAGAACATTACCAGGCTTCTCTTCAAGGGCTCAGTGGTGCTCCTTCTCCCTGCTGAGGGATGAAAATGTCTTTCCCTCATGTTTTGTGAGCCACATTTTAAAAAACTCTTTAATGTTAAGCAATAGTAATAACAATATTTAAAACTATGCTTTTGCATGAAGCAGCAGAGTGCTCCACTTTCTACCCTACTTATAAGGGACTGTGGTAGATTACTGGATATATTTTATTTCCCTTGGCACACACATCAATTTTCCTTAGGGCTTTCCTGCTCAAGATGGGTTTACAGTGGTATTGTGGCAGGAGATTGAGGTGAGGGAGTCAAAGAGCACATGTACAATTGGCTGTACCTCTACATCCTGACAAAACAAGGCCCATGTAGACTGTCAGAGCAGCAGCTCCTCATGGCCCAAAGCTTCAGGAGCAGATCTAAACTGCAGCAGAGCCTGTTGTCAATCACAGGTCTCCAAAGGCAGAGATGTTGCAACTGGTGGGAGGGCGAGACGGTGAAGAGCTTGGCAAGGCTCCAGCCTGCTCTCAGTCTTATTAAGGACAAAGAGATTCCACAATCCAGTGTCAGGCTAGGATTTCTTATTAAAAAGCCATCTCCAGACCTAAGTGCCTTTCTTGGGAATGCAGGTTCAACAATAAGATCCAGCCTGAGCTGACAGCTTCATGCTATTCCAATTTGATGACTTCCATCTGAAGATCTGATCCTATAGTTATGAGGGTTTCTTTAATTAGACAATAATAGTTTCATTGATTTTGCTTTCAGAATACAAGAGCTTAACAGCAGGGACTGATTATTCTTTTCAGTGCAATGTAAAATGAATGAATAAATAAATTAATTCATTAATTAATGTTGATCCAATTGGGAAATACTTTTGGGAAACACTTGTTCAAAACAAAACAAGACAAAAAAGAGGATTTTTCTAAGCCAAGAAATAATACTCTTAAATAAATATTTTGGCTAGAGACAGTTGTACTGGGGTGGTACTAATGATATACCTTTGTTGCCACTCTAAATTCAAAGCACTGAGAAGTGCAGCAAACTGGAATCACTATACACCATGGGGTGATTCAGACATACACAGAACACAGGGCTATCTGCATACACCCTCACTTATTCTCCCCATCTGTGCTTCCCTTCTCCACCAGCCAGACCCCAAACCACTTCAAAACTGGAGGCAAACTTATCATTGATACATACAGGCTGAGGACTGAATCTTATGGACTTGTAGTGTATGTCCATTCAATATGCTCAAATGAAAAGAGGAAGAGCCAGGAGGGTTTAGACAGAAAATTCCCCAGACCTATAGTGCTAATCTGAGAGATGTCTTCTAGAAAAAAAAAAAAAAATTGCCAGGATTTCAGGTAGGAAGGGTTGTAATGTGTGACAACCTGATTAAGAGAGGATAATAACTTTTATAATACCAAGGCAGCACAATTAATGAATTAATGTGAATTCACCTATGAAGGAAGCAAGGTATTAAATTCCAGTTTGACCATTAACCCTTAGGATAGCTATACAAGTGGTATGAACAGACCAGATTTTGGCTCCAGTATCTAAGGTTTTCTAATACATATCTTAACTGAGGCATGCTGAAAATAATGAGCCTTTATCTGAAGGGCCTATTCATGAGAAGCAATGTTGAGAAGCATGACACTTCAATAACACCAGATAAGTAGAAACTAAGTATTCAGAAATGCTGAACAGCTCAACCCTGACAAAGTTCTTGCTTATGAGCCTTTGCAGCTACCATGGCAGAGCTGGTTCCCTTGTTTGCTAACAGCCTTGTAGCAGTGCTGGAGGGAAGGTTTCCCCTTGGCACCACCAGGCTCTGGGGCAACTTTGGAGGGTAAGGAGAGTTGTGGGAAAGCAGGAGGAGGCAGGGTAGGGGGCTTTCTGAAGGATGGAGCTGTCATCTCTCACCCCCTCCATGCACTTGCCAGCCCTTTGTGGCGAAGGGCTGGAGATGAGAGACATTCAGCTGGAGGGATGTCAAGGGAAGGAGAATGACCAAGCACAGGAGGGGTGGGCTAAACCATCTGGGACTGAACCATGAGGATATGGAGACCAATGGGAGCTCCTCAGGCACCCTAGATTTTATGAGCTTTGTTCCAGTTACAAAGCTTGGTTCATCAGACTCAGGCGAGAAGAGCAGGGGCTGGTGGGAAATTTGGAAATTCACCATTCATTTAATTTTTGAATCTTATTATTTGGTTGGGGTTTTTTTGTTGTTGTTTTTCAGTATAAGTGTTTCATTATACAGAGCCTTGTCTGTGTGGAAGCAGAATAAATAAAAGTACTGATACATTAATTTATTATGAGTTCTGCTTTCCAGCAATGTTCCAGTTGATCAAGCTTTTTCTCTGATAATGTGGGTTCCTGATGATATTGTGATATCTGGTACCAAGAAGATACCAGGATCACACTATAGTGCACAGTTCAAACCTGGAAGTTCTTGCCATTGGATTTTGTGAAGCCAAGATTTTGTCCTATATATCTCAGGACTGCCTCTGGCTGTAAGAGCAGCAGCACATAGCAAGAAGTCTGAGAGTGTCAGGTGCAGTAAACCTGGAGGAAATGTGAATGTTTCAACGAGTAGGGGTGTGAAACAGCATCTACAACTCTGTTTCCCATGTTGGAGGGTGAAGAGAGGAAAGTCATGTTGCATTACTAAGATTTCATGTCTGAATAACCTCAATGCTGCCATGAAGGAGATGGCTGTAGGTGCCCTCTGCCACAGAGTGTCTCTGTGAGGTTGCACAGCTTACTCCTGCTACTTCATCATTTACAGTCCTTATCCCTCATATTGGATTTATAAACAAAGACTCCATGATACTATATCAAATGCTAAGGATGATGAAAAACCAAGTCCTGCCTATCTCATTCTGAGCAACCAAAGCTTGGATGTGTTTTTTGTCCATAGTCTTTACTCTTCACCTGGAGCAGGGAATGGCTCTGATACATCATTCTCAGATGCTGCAGCAGGAAATGGAGGAAATTTACACTGCTGTCTTTGGATGGGGTTTGTGTGCTATAAATACAGCACAAGGGGTGTTTCTCCTCCGGAAAAGAGGATGAAACTTTGGATTATGTCTCATTAAAAGATCTCTTTTGGTGCCATGAACAAAATCAGCTAAGATTCCCACAGAAAATGGAGTATAAGCTTTCAATTAAAACTGTTGTATTGAACATAAGAGGTATAGTTAAGGTTGGCCCAAACTACAGACAAGGGGTTTTTATCAAGTTAATACCAGGGTTTTTTACTACTCTTTTCCACCAGGCCAAATGGATCAGGATTAGGCACCCAAGTGAACTTTTATAGGGGCAGCTGGTATCCATGAAATGAAGTGCATGACCACTGAGTGGTTTTAATCCAGCTGCAGGAAGTCAAGCAATAAACAACCTGCCATAGAGCACTGGGAGGCAAAAGTAACACACCACTGTTTGCCCAGGAGTTGTGACCTGATGCTGGGAGCCCCAAGGCTGGTTCTGCTATGCCTCTGGCTGGGTTGCTTCCTATCCTCAGATCCTCAGCCTTTCCAAAGGGGTGGACTTTTCTCCAAGCATGAACACAGTGATCACAGGGAAAAAACAGTTGTCTTCGACCCTGTGAGGCTTTGGGTGATTTCCACTGGCACTCAAAGCTGGGAGAGAGGGCAGCACTCTCAGGGAGTTTAAACACCATAAGAAGCGTGCTGGTTGGTTTTCCAGGTCATTGGAATTGTCATCCCATGAAGTCTAAACCTCAGCATTCACTCTTTACCTAAACCCTGAAGGTGCTGGGCTTCATGGCACTTCAGAGCACCTGAACAGCACATCTTTTTGAAACAAAGTCCTGCAGCATGATGTTTTCCTTTCCTCAAATCTTTCTCTTTAGTGAGAGTGTGGTCAAGGTTTGGATTGAGAATGCTTCTTCTTTTGTGATCATTTCTCATTATGTGGCCTCCAGTGCTCTTTTATGATGTTCTCCTCTATTCTTCTCTACACTTTGAAGTGCTCTTGCATGAAACAGCATGACATAAAATAAAATGACACTTGTTATTAACACAGATGAAACATTCGGTTTCAATTATCTCCCCTCTCTCCAGTTGTGAGGAGTGAGAAATCACTCATAAACACAGACAGCATTTTAAGAAATTGCAGACTTTACAAAGCAAGAAAAAGGAAGAAAAACAGGCCCTGAGACACTGAGCTTGTCACAGCATACAAAATACTAAGAGGGAAAAGAACCTTGCCTAGAGTGCTTCCAACAAGCATGGACAGAGCAGCATGGGCTGAAAATAAGGACAAAATAAAATACCAAAGCAGAACTGTCAACTAAGTCCTAAACTAAGAATTGCCTCTGTCACTGACCTAGGAATGACCTTTGGAAAGTCACTTTGCCTTTTTGCATTTCTGGTTTCCCACAGGCTGTGTTTTTGTCTGTTTGGCCTGCAAACAGAGGAACTGAAGGAGGAAAAGGTGTCTTTTGTCAAGGCTTTTTTCCTGGCATATGCCTATACTGCTCCCAGCTTCTGGAAGGTATTTCTAGGAAGAATTTCTCTAAGTACTCCACAATAAGAAAGAAGAGACCAATAAAAAAACAAAAAAAAAACAAAAAAAAAAACCACACACACAAAAAAAGCCCCAAACCAAACTAAACAACTGCCCCCCCCCCAAAAAAAGGAAAAAAAATCATCTTAATATCTCTCCCAATTCTGCTACTTTTACTAGAATTTTGTCCCCCCTTCTGTTCTGCCAGATAATGTTTAACCTTTAGAAATAGTGTGCATGACCTTTCGAACTGAGAGCAATAAAAAGGCTTAACAGTATGCTAAAGAGAAGGCTATCCAACCCCAGGATAGCACAAGCCTAGTATTCCAGCCTGTTCCATGAAACAGCTGACTTGACAGTCCATGCCAGTATGGAATGCAGTTAGCTCTGGTCTTTTTCATCTCTGCTTAGAAATGATCCCATTGAACCTAGGTTTTGATGCACTGCTATCGGCATTCCTAGGGCTTCCACATGCCTTGAAAGAAGGACTGCAGGAAAACCAACTCCAGGTACTGCAGCACTGGTCATGGGACTCAGCAGAAAGATGCTCTTCTCCCCATTCATTTGAAATAGTCTTGATACATACCAAAACTCTCCCTGAGGAACTATAGTTCCAGAGTTAGACAGGACTGGACTGAGTAGTTTGCTATATGCAGGCCCACTATTGAGAAAAGGGTTGGCTGGTTGTGTGCCTTTTGATCCTTGTCTCTCCTGAAGTACAGAACTGCTGCTGTTCAGAAGTGTATAACACCACAACACATGGATTTAAGGAAGGGAGGGAAGCAAAAAAGCATGTGTGGTAGAGGAAACTTTAAGTAAGCTAAAGGCTATTACTCATATGACAGCAGGACCTCCACCCAGGCTCTCATCGTTTTCTCCAGCAATGTAAAAAAAAAAAAAAAAAAAAAAAGTGCTTTTCCCTGAAAGACTCTTTATGGGAATCCTCTGTGGTAAAGAGATAGTAAAGGCATTCGTGAGACAGCTGTTTCTTTTCTCTTGAAAGGTATTTATTATATCAAGTAACTTTATGGAGAACAGGTAATTCTGTGGGAGAATAAAACATTTATTTTCAGCTTTCTCAGATTTCTGGCACTTATTTTGTATGTGATGATCAGAGGACCTCTTCTGCAATGTCATAGCAGCAACAGTCGCATAGAGCAGGCAAAGGCAGAGCTGGGTGCTCAGAGGCAAATGTGCATTTGCTGTTTTTACCTTTTGTCTTGCTGTGTTGAAAAGTAGATAAAACTGGGGGAGGGACATGTACGTTTGTCTTACCCTGTTTGTCTCTCCAGAAGGAAATATTGTCACTATCAGCTTCCTTGAAGTGGTATAATGAAGAAGTAGTGGGGTCAATCCTTGGATAAAGTCCCTAGAAGGAGATATCTCTGCTTTAACACAGCAAGAATCTCTTACTTTTCTTCAGATGTATCTTAAGCACCCTTACAAGCTGGGGCTAGGAGTGGGAACATCTTTAGAGGAGTGAAGTAACCATCAATCATTACACACAGAAGAAAGGTTTTCATGTGTTTATCCATCTTGTGACCAACATAGTGATAAATGCTGGGTGATAAAAAGGAAAACAGGACACAGCACACAGTGCTAACCAAGGGGTTTTCAGTCATCTTAGCTCTTCCTCACCACCTCATTGCTGGTGTCTAGACACTGACCACGAAGGAATCTGTGACAGCTGATTCTTGCTGCCTGCCTTTAGAATCCATTGTCAACAGCATGTTGGATGTTGCTTTTGCACCTCTGGTGGGAAGGCAGATTCCTGTTGACAGCCCATTGTAGGTTGGCAGAGACCAAGAACCAAAAATGTTGATCCCTGCAGTGTCTGTGTCTTCTAATACCTCTTTGCTGGCTGCTAATGGGAAAGCCATTGGAACAAAGCACTGGCCTTGGAATAGGAGAAACCCATTCTTAGTTTACCCAGTACATCAGGCCAGTCACTCTTCTCGCACCTCAGTCTCCATGAGGTCTCTGAGGTAAAGAACTCAGGTGAGAGGGATGTGTCCCTGTTAGACTATAGAACACATGAGAATCAAAGACTCAAAGAAATTCCAGTTCCCAAATCTTCAAGGCTCCACATAGGCCTCGCTCAATTTCAAAACACAATACAATGTAGTACATTTATCTTTTTACAGTTAAAAAACAAACAAACAAACAAACAAACAAAAATACAAAACATTTGTGAGGCAGGTAGGAACAAGGGATACATTTTTAGGGTAAATGTGTTTTGTCTCATTTTCTACTTCTGGGGTTTTCTCTATTGTTGTGTAGGGCAGGAAGGAGACTATGCCTTATAAGATGTTAACAACTGATCTTTTACAAATATAAA
>VYZU01011098.1:0-14007 GCA_013401355.1 Ceyx cyanopectus
ATATTTACTTACAAAAGACATTATGCTAAGTAAGTCTTAGTAAATGTTCTCCCTGGACTGCTATATTTTCTGGAGAGTTTTGCTAAGCTGCTATATGCAAATGCTTCATGTAAATTGGCCCGAAAACCTATTTCACTTGTGATTTTTTCACCATGCATCAAGCTGTGTTCTAGCCACACCTACATGGTACTTCTCAAGGACATAAGAAGTTGAAACACTGCACAGTAAAATAGCAGTTTTTCCTTTTGCAGCCCCTCAGCACATGCTCTGTATACAATCTACTACTGTTTACTCTTCTACAAATACTATTCTCTTGTCACCTCTTCCCACTGAGACTGGTGCATTGCAAAGAGCTGCAGTGGGCTGGCTCTTTAGATTTAAATATTAGGGTTTGTGATTGGCAAGTTTCTATTGCTTTTCACCCCCCTCTCTTGCTGCCACTAATCACATTTGCTGCAATCTTGGGATAAATAGTTGGACATAAAAAAAGCAAGCTGGAGCTCTAGAGTGCTGTAATATCACAGCCACTTTGGAGCAAAATGCAGGCTTCTTTTCCCTCTGAGTCCTAGGGAAAGCACCAGGGCTTATGGCCCCCAAGCTGAAGTGGCTGCAGAAGGCAAATCACATGTCTAGGCCCTTGCTGAGAATGTGATTGCAGCTCCCTAGAGCTGGAAATTGAGGAGAACAAAACATGGGGTGTCTGCTGGCTTCTGCTTCATGTCTGCACTTTTGAGCTGTGTTCCTCCCATGGAGCATCAGCAGCTCAGGAGAGAAGGCAGCTGAGCCAGCTTGTCTTTGCAAAAGTGTTGGGCAATGCAGTGCTGCTCTCCTCACCTTGGCTTTTCTCTTGCCCAGCTTTGGAGTCATCCCAAGCACCCCTCTGGACATTCACACCCCTCTGATGCCAAACCAAAGTATTGATGTCTCCCTGCCCCTCAACACTCTGGGACCAGTCATGAAAATGGAGCCTCTGAACAACCTCCAGGTAAGGATTGTCTTATTCTGGACAGGAGGGAGATCAGCTGGTGCTCAGCCCAGTTTATTTAGCCTCACACAGCATGGTGGGACTCCAGTAAGAAAATACCATGTGTACAGGGTAACCGAGCAGGTCTGGTGGATTTGGGTGATGTGTCTGGAGAAAACTTCCTCAGAAGTCTCTTCCAGAAGGACTGAAGCAGGGGCTTCTTGGATTTTGTGACTTGTCAGACACCTCAAATCCACTGCTTGTATCTGTGTAGGTTAAGGTCTCTGTTCCTGTCACACTGCTGTGAAGTTGGCATGGGGCTTGGGTGGATTTAGGAGCTGGAGAAGTCAGGTCTCTGTGATGGAGCAAGCAATGAAAGTTGAGGCAGTTAGAGGGGTTGCAGGAAAGGTGGCAACTGCTGACTAATATTTCTCTAGCCTTGCAAAGGGGGTTGGCAATTCCCTGCCCCACAGAACACAGCTGTGTTCCAGGGCAGAGGAGAAATAACAGCAGGAGAGATGCTCCTCCCCACTGCTGCCCTGTGAAGTGGAGCTTGGCCAGTTGCTCCTGTCTCCACACTGCAGCTCTGGGTCCTGCAGGATGATTCTCAGCATCCCAGAGATGCAGTTAACTTTCCCTGTGGTTGTCTCAGTGGTTTTGGGTCTCCAGGAGCTGGAACTGGGGTGGGTTCCTTTAGCGTGGCAGCCCGGAGAGGAGAATATTTTAAAGCAGCTCATTCTCTTTTTAGATTAAAAGAATGCAATGGAAGTTACTATTTATTCTGCCTGAGCAACTGTTTTTTTTCCCTTCTTTTGACTTCCATTCTGGGGCTTATGACTTATTGATGAGTCTTTGGGCAAACAGCTGAAAATAGCTTCTCTGGCACTGAAAGGAGCAGTCCCACACTGGGAGCTCAGTCACGCGATGGGGAGCGTGTGGACACTGAGTGAATCCCCTGGGCTCCCCCTCCAGCCCGTGGGAAAGCTGCATCCCCTCTGCAGCCAGGGCAGGAGGATGAGGTTACCTGGCTGCACTGGGGTCAGCTGTGGTGCAGTCTGCCTCCTGCTTTGTGTCCCTGGGAGGTGGTGGTCCAGCTCTGCCTCCCTAACGCCCTCAATCAGCCACTCCCAACTTGCTGCTGCCTTTGATCAGTATTGGGGTTATGAAATCTCTAAAGGGATCATGACACAGTTTGTTTCTCGTAGCATCCTGTGCTAGAACAAAGCAAAGAGCAAACATGTGAGGAAACCTCCAGCTACCTTCTATTGAGACAGTGGAGCATTCATTAGTGCCAGACTTGGTTGCTAATTTGCTAGCGTGCTCATTACCATAGGAGCTGGCTGCCCTTTCACAATTGGGGAAGCTGCCATATGGAGTAATAGTATATTTCTCTGCAAAGAGTTGAATCATGATAGCAGATGCCAAGTTAAAAAGAGCTCTCCCCTTACTTTTTTGACAGCAGTGGGTTTGATGGAGAGCTGTCACTGCCCTGACAGCCAAGGCTCTGGTTTTGTTTTGTGGGATCATGTAGAAATTAGGCTGTCTTGAAACATTCAGAAATGGTTTTGGTGACCTACTTAGGGAACAATTTATAGCATAATATAGGAGTGGAGAATACAAATGTTCCTGTGTTCATTGAAGAACCAAAACACTCATCAGGATGATTTAGCTTAATATGTTTTCTTTCTGTGAGCTGGGGAGCATTGAAGTAGATGCAGGGCTGGTTTGAACCTGAGGACCTTCTGTTCAGCTCCTGTTCTGGTGGGGTTTGTTGGTTTAGTCACAAGGAAAACAAGTCCTGAAGCAACAAAACTGATAACTTTCAACTTTTTGTCATGTTAATTAGAGACTTCAAAGACCAGTTATACATTCCTTAGGCAACTGTTTCAGAAGTAATGAATTCAAGTCTTGCTCAGGTTATTTCTGTTACCATTTCTAGTCTTTAGCCCAATACAGCAGGTTTCATCTTAACATTTGCAGTCATGGAAAGAAACTAAAATATTTGACACGTTAAGAAAACAGCAATTTTTACAAGAAGATGAGGAAGACTGAAATATTTTCAGAGGCTTATGTAGGTAAAATATAACTGAAGAGTTATATTATGCCAGCTACCTTGTGATCCTGAATATCTGGCTTCTCCCATCCCAGAGTAGTAATGACAGTTTGCTTGACCTGTTGACTCAGATCCAACCCCAGGGTTTATTTAAAGATAAAGGCAAAGTTAGACTGGACACAGCACTGTAGGGCTGAATGGGCTCCATTCCCTGCTCTCTGGTTCATCTTTTTTTTACTTCTTACAGGTGAAAAAGCTGCTGTCAGATGCCTCTGAAATGTTCTTGGCTTAGTTATTAGTGCACTGCTGGCTTCACAGAATGTGAGGGCTTGGAAGNTGACCTGTTGACTCAGATCCAACCCCAGGGTTTATTTAAAGATAAAGGCAAAGTTAGACTGGACACAGCACTGTAGGGCTGAATGGGCTCCATTCCCTGCTCTCTGGTTCATCTTTTTTTTACTTCTTACAGGTGAAAAAGCTGCTGTCAGATGCCTCTGAAATGTTCTTGGCTTAGTTATTAGTGCACTGCTGGCTTCACAGAATGTGAGGGCTTGGAAGGGACCTCCAATGGTTGAGCCTTTTCACATCAGAGCAGTGACCCCCCTGATGACATGTAGGCTGTAGGATGGGGTGGATGGGGTGTCCTTCCCACTGAGTGTGTGAGACCTTGGGCTCTCAAAGCAGAAAATAGGTTCTGAAATAGGGATTTGTATTGGTGAGGAGTATTAACTGTTTCCAGATACTTCCAGGGATGAAAACATCCCAGAAACTGCCTGGCATGAGAGCCTTTCTATCCTAGAGAAAATCATTATTCCTAATAAATGGCCTCTCAGGTGCTGTGAAATCATTCCTGCTTCATCCATCTGCTACAGGAGAATTGCCCCCAACCCTGACTGGGTGAACTGGAGCCAGCCTGCTGCAAGAGATCAGAGCTGGGGCCTGGCCTGTCGTGCCCTGGCTACAATAATATCTTCTGTGAGGTGGCAGCCACTTGCAGGAGATGACAACAATCCAAACCAAGCTGCAGGAACTCCCAGAACAGCAGTGAGCCTGCCTGAGCCCAGAGCACTGCCATTCCCCTGGGATCCACGTTCCAAATTGCCCATCAGTGTGGTGCACTCCCCAGAGTTACCCTCTGTCATCTGCCAGGGCTGTTTGTCACAGCTGCTGAGCAGGAGGCTGGGAGAAAAACAGCTTCAGTTTCCCAAAATGCCTGCAAAATGATCTAGGGAGTATTGAAAGGGAAGGATCTGCCCTTCTTCCTGACAAGGGACCCTTGCAGACACAGACTCTGCCTTGCTGCTGAGCAGAGCAGAATTTGTTTCTTCCAATGGGTTTGGCAAAATGTTGATTTAAAAGCAGATGAAGGTGCAGCCTCTTCATTGAGAAATCATTGGTGTTCTAATGCTCTAGCTCATATTTACCCTTCCACTCTGAGTTCTGCTGTAACTCATCACCTGTGCTGCTCCTCCTTCCAGTGTCTTGCTTGCACCACAGAGCTGCTGGAGCTCTCATTCATCAGGAGTGTTAATGCATCTCGGGTCACCAGTGCAGAGCTCTCAGTGCTTGGAAACAGATTTCACACATTCCATTCTCCATCAAAACAAGGCTGAGAGTTGGTGTGAGCAGCAAGTCCAGCCAGCAGATGTTCTCCCTTCAGAGCCTACTTGATAAATGGCACAATATCTGCCTGGGAGAGCTGTGGCACAATTACCCGACCAACCACACAGAGCAGCTCCATGTGGAAGGGGCTTTTCTGCATTGGTTGCCTGGGTTGTTTTGTTTTTCTGACAGCCTCCACTAGACCAGAGAACAGAACCCTCCTGGGAGCTCCCTGAATTAAGGGCTCAGATCCCAGCTCCTAGCTCAGCTGCTGGCTTGCCTGGCAGAGACAGGGCTGCCACATGCTGCAGCACATGGGCTAAAATGTATGCTCTGGACTTCCAGTACAGGGAGTGTACCCCTCCCAGTAACTCCCTGTTCCCTGGCTGCTGGCATCAGCAGCGTGCCCAGAGCTGGCAGCCTCAGCCTGGGGCACAGCACCCAGCCTCCCTCCCTGCCTCTGCCCCAGCTCCACACTGTAGATGCAGCACCCTCAGGATCCCAGAACCCTGCCTGTCAAACCCACTGAAGTCAAGCAGCTGACACTCCCTGGGGGCACCTGCCAGGCTGTCACAGAACCAACCCTGACCTTGTGCTGGCAGAGGCTCTGCAGAGGAGAGTTCTTCTTGCTTTAGCAGTTTGGCTGTAACCAGGCTCTAAAGCAAAACCCAACTCGAAGTAAATCCTTAATTTAGTGTAAGTGCTAATGGGATTCCAAGTGGGTATGTTGTGTACTTGCTGCTGATGGGAAGCATCTGTGTTGCTTTCAGACTTGACTTTGAAAGTCGGTTCTTATGCTCAAGTCTGGGATTTAAAGCACCAGAAACCTACAGTGGTGAAGAAAATCTCTTAGTGTTGTTCTTGGGGGGGGGCCCTTTCCCCCAGAATCCCACGTGCTGGCTCTCAGAGGGTTGCACTGCAAGAAGGGATGACAGAAGAGGGCTCGTGCTGCCAGGTGAGCAAATATATTTCAGGGGTTATTTCCAGAGGTGCTGCTTCCTCCAGTGAGATCCTGAACAAGCTGTGATTGGGAACCCCGTGCCAGTTTTCAGTGGGCTCACACCTTCTCAGCATCACATTAAAATCTGCCACCTTTTGACTTTTATCCTTCAGAAGCTTTGTAGTCTGCTTGCCTAAATTTACAAGGTAGTAATACTTTTTTTTTCCCTCCTTTCAAAAAGATCATAGATGGAAAGACATTTTTATTTAAAATGCTTCTGTTTCAATTTTCAAAGGGCCAAAAGTGAAGGATTTAGTACTTGATGTCCAGGTCAGCAGGTTAAAGCTGTGAAGCCACAGGCAGAGTTAGTCCAGACTGGAGGATTTATTAAATGCAAGTGGAGGTTCCTTTCAAACATGTCAATCCTGGAGCGGCTTCTCAGGTACTGGTATCACCTCAGATGTCAGTGATAGTCTCAGGTTCATGTTCCCACCTGAGGAACACTGGATTTTTTTTGTGAGCTGCTGATAGTATCTACTTGGTTTCTCCCAGGCACTGCTGGGGATTTGCTCTCTGCTGTTGTAGCCTGTCAGATGGTATTGGACACTCCTGATCTGGCAGTGTAAAGGTGGAAGGGTGACCTTGGAAAGCTGTTAGGAGCTGGCAGCTTCTTTTAGCCTCTTCTTGGTGTGAGTTTTCCCCTCCAGGTATCTGCAGGTGCCTTCTGATTGAGCAGATCCTGGGGCAGCACTGACAGCACAAAGCCTGTCTGTCTGGGGGATGCAGCTGGTGGTGCACCATGGATGCCACTCTTGAAAAGCTTCCTGGTCTTGTCCCAGTGCTGTAAGTCTAAAGAGCCTGTAGCTTTTTCCCTGCCTGTTTGCAGCAAATCCTTTTGAACAGCTGCTTTCTGCATCACCACAGACAGTTGCAAGCTGACGTGTGGGCTCCTCACCAAACCAGGTTGGGAGGAAGGCTGGCGTGTGGCTTGCTCTTCTTTGCTGGGAAGCAATTGCACTTCAGAGCATCTTAATTGGGTAGCTCTCCAGAGCATAGCCAAAGCAGCTTACTCAGTGTGTTTCTGCAGAGTTGAGAAGCAGGTCAGCAGATACCTTTTTTTAGCATTCTTATAACTGCAGGGACAGGGTGAGCATATTAATGTGGAGAGGAGAGGAGAGCTGCTTCCCAGCCCCTCTTGTAAGGAGCTGCTGTTGTATGGCAACAACAATTAACTACAGAAGCTAAGTAAGCTCTGTTGTTCTAAGGCAAAGCAATTAATCATTAAATCAGAGCTGGAAAAGATCTGAGGTCACACACAGTGTAGTCCCTGCTCTGTTTTTGTTTTGCTACAGTTCCTCTCATCGAGAGCATTGTCAAGGCAGGTTTTAAACACTTCAAGCACTGGAGCTTCTCTCTTCCTCAGGAGGATTTTGTGCTGCTTAATAATTCTCACCATTGACTTTTCCCAGACGTTTAGCCTAAATTTTCTGTCTTCTGGCTTCTCTCCATGACTTACATCTACTCCCAGCCTCTGGACTGGTGATGCTGTCCTTCCCCAGACTCAGAGGTGGGCTGTTGGCTACTAGCCCAGGCTGTTCACTCACCTTTTGCAGAGGTGAATCACTTCAAGTCCACCCCCAAAATCTGCTTTTACCCCTCTGCTGTCTCTCACTGGAGCAGCAGACACTGCAGCTCAGGGGTGACACCAGCAATCAGAGCATGGAGCAGCTCCCAGTTACACAGAGCCACGGCCATGGTTTTTTGCTTTCTTTTTCCTAGGTTGCACCACCACTGACCTGGTTTTACTGGGCTTTAAACTAATCCCTTCTTAAACTGGTTTGCACTGTGGAAATTGAATATAAGCTGCTCCCTTTAGTGCTGGCTGAAAGTAGAACCCTCACAGACTGTCCCATCCACCTTCCTGCTGCTCATTGCACTTGTGGCACCTCCCCAGTTCCAGGAGAGTTCATTCAGAGATTGATCTCTTACCACTTGTCCTCTGGCTTGTCTAATCAGCTCGTGTTGGAATTCTCTGCTCTGTTCCCCTCCCTTGTCTATTCCTAGCTGCTTGCACTGACATTTGGGGGTGTCTTTCTAAACCTACCACTACGGGACAATAGCTTTTCTCAGCAGGACACTAATATATGTAATTATTAACACGAATGGAGTTTGTCTTGGCTTCAGTTTCTTCTAGCAGCAATTTTATTTCTTTGGCTTGGTATTCAGCACGGTCTGGTTTGTGTTTCAGCTGGGTGACGAGTTGGAGAACTGCTGCTGGGATTTTTCAAAGGAAGCAGGAGCTCAAACAGCTCCAGAAATTCAGGGCTCCCCACACAACCTCAATTCTAGGTCTCTTTTAACCAGCTAAGTTTCCTTCACTGCAGGCAGTGGCAGGTGTCCGCTGAGCTGTACTCCCATGACAGGCTATTGCTGTGTGGGATGATGTGAGGAGAGCATGAGAGGCATAGAAATAAAGCCCAGAGCTACCTTTTTCTCTGCTATCTGATGGCAGTGTGCTTCCTCAGACCTCCAGTTTGCTCCTGCTGTACCACCAGCTCTCAGCCAGGGGGGAACTGGGAAGCAGTACCGTGGCAAGTGTGTGTCTGATAAGAGGCAATGCAGTGCATCTCCCTGCCTGGTGGAGTTTAATGAGAATTAAGTCTTTTGTCAAGTAATCTTTTCTTTTTTTTTTTTACCTGCCCCAATTGCTCTGTAGCAGGGCTTTCTTCTTCCAGGAACCAACACTCAGCATGTGTTGGCAGCCAGGCAGAGGCAGGAGGCTTGGGAGGTGCTGCAAGGAAGACGCAAGCAATAGCCCTGCTTCAGGCTTTCTGGGAAGTGTCTGAGCTGAGCTAGGGCTAATCAAGGTGCAGAATAAAGACACGTGGATGGAAGTAAAGAACAGGGATTTGGAGCTGGGGAATTGCAGGACTGAGATGGCAGAGGCTCGAGGGGTGATGCTCGTGCACAAAAGGACAGAGATGATAGGAGCTGTGTGCAGCCCAGGGGGGTGAGTGTGCTTTGGAGGGGGGAGGCTGAACAGAGCAGAACAGAGCACGGGTGCTGGCTGTGACAGCAGTGCAGTGAAGCAGAGTGATGGAATCTTCCCCAGAGCAAACTGAGCAGCTCTGAGTGAAACTGGAGTGAGTGCAGGGGGGTGGGACTGATCCTCAGCCAATCTCCCCAGAAGCTCAGTACCTTCTCTCCAGATAGCCTCACATTCAGAGCTGGGCTCTGCTCAGAGAGCTCTCCAGGGTGCACAGGCAGGTGATGAGACTGCACACAACTGTGCCATCCCTCCAGCCTTCCAGCTGGCAGAGGTGCTTTAACCCCCCTGTTTCTTCTGTAACAGGTGGCTGTGAAAAACAACATTGATGTCTTTTACTTCAGCTGCCTGATTCCTCTCAACGTGCTTTTCGTGGAGGATGGCAAGATGGGTGAGTGCCCTGGGCTCAGCCTCCCTGAGCCAGACCCTTGTGCCATGGCTGGGCCATGGCCTTCATGCCAGTGCACCAGCAGAACCCACGTGCTCTGCTCTGATTCTCCCTGGCAGGCAAAGGAGAGCTGTTTTCTTTGAGACTGCTTTTTTGGGTGGGGGTTTGGGTGAGAGTTTTTTGAGGGTTTGATTCACTCCAATGGGTCCAGGATTTTCCCCCCATACCACTTCTGCTGTCCTTCATGTTTTCCTGGTCACCTTTATTCAGTAGTCGTTGGATTGGGCTGGGAAGTTGAAAAGCAGCTTTCACTGACATGTAGATCTCCTTCCTTCTGGTCAAATCCCACCTATTATTGTTTTGTAAACAACTCATATTGTAAAGACTCAGATCTGGGGGTTCCAGAACCCGTCACAACTTGGCTGCTGAGGTTGTTACAGGAGCAGATCCAGGATCTGTCCAGGGCAAGACAAAATGTGACCAAACGTGATCTTTTATGTGCCTACCTTGTAAGATTCTGGGGGGAATGAATTAGTGCTCCAGTCCTGTGAGGGTCCAGGAGTGCTGACCATCTTCCTTGTTTCTAGAGCGCCAGGTCTTCCTTGCCACATGGAAAGACATTCCAAATGAAAATGAGCTTCAGTTCCAGATTAAAGACTGTCATCTGAATGCTGGTGAGTAGCTTCATTCCACCACACTGAGAGCACTTCTGATGTGGACATCACCTCAATAGTGTTGTCTCTAATGGATGGATGGGTATTGCACTTCTGAACAGAACAGCCTTGAATCCTAGGGCTTGTTTCAGACAAAAACTTCCACTGGGTCCTCACAAAAGCACATCTAAAAATCCCAGATCTTAGATGTTGCCTGTCTGTTTCTTCCTTTCTTCCTGAACCTTGTGTTCTTGGGTTTTTTCTTTATATTCTCTTCTCTGCAAAGCTGCTCTTTTAAGCAGAGCTGCACATGGTGGTGAGGCTGTTGAGCAATCCTGCCCTGCTGCTGTGTTTTTGAGGCAAGGTGATCCAGCCCCGACCTGCTGAGTAATCTTGGGCCAGTCTCTTCAGCTTTCAGCATCAGCTTTCTTCTTTCTGTTGTGAAAGAATAACCTAGGTGCACTGTAAAATGCTTTGACATCACGTGAGAAGACTTGGCCTGCTGTTGTTAGCCAGTATATTGATGCATTTGGATCATACTCTGCTGGTTCAGTTCTGTGGTTCTCCATCTAGCTGCCTCTGAGCATCCTACTTGGACGTGTGACCTTACTACTGCTGAAGGGTAGGGAGTGTAAAGAAGTGGAATGGGGCCAGCATAGCTGCTCTGCTCCTGTTCAAAAGGTTCTGGATGGGATCCAAATGATTCTACTGAAAGCTGCTATATTTCACAGAGGGGGAAAAAAAAAGTGTCCCTTCTTGATTACAAACCCTGTGACCTTCTTATTCACTGATGTCTGCTATTACACAATGAGTGCTCGCTTGCTACAATTGCAGACAGAAACCATGGGGCTCTTTGTGCTTATAATTATTACTATTTTGGAATATAAAAGATGGAGCACACAAGAGGGGGAAAAAATAGCAGCTGTTGGACCTTATGACATGATATCACTGTGGGGTTTCAAAGGAGAACAACCTCTGCACCTCCCCCAGCCCTCCCTCTGCTCTGACTGAGCTTGGTGGAGCCTCTCCCCTGAACTGCAGTGCTGCTGCCCCTGAGCCTCCTGCCCTGGCCGTGCCCTACCCACATCACCCAGAGCTCTCTGCATCTCAGACAGAAACCCTGGGGGCCTCTCGTGCCTGGCACTGTGGTGGTGTGCTGCTGGCTAGTGCAGGGTGTCACTGGGAGGTGAGCACAGGGATCCTGCAGCCTAGCCTGAGCCCCCTCCCTCTGAAAGGAAATGTGGAGTCACAGGCAGTGCTCCCCATCCAGAGGGGTTGGCCAGCTCAGCACCAGGCCTGCTGGACTTGCTGGTGCTCAGTGGAGAGCATGTTGTTAGCTCACAGAGAGAGCATGTTCTTAGCTCGCAGGGAGAGCATGTTCTCAGCTCACAAGGAGAGAATGCATGTTCTTAGCTTGCAGGGAGAGAACATTCATGTTCTCAGCTTGCAGGGAGAGAGCATGCATGTTCTTAGCTCGCAGGGAGAGCACATTGTTAGCTCGCAGGGAGAGAGCATGCATGTTGTTAGCTCGCAGGGAGAGAGCATGCATGTTGTTAGCTTGCAGGGAGAGCACAGCAAGGCCAGGCAGTTTCTCTGCAGTGGTCTCTGCAGCCAGGACTCAGGAAGAGCCCTGGGCTTGGAGCCTGTCCCAGGTGTGATCCAGCCAGGCCCGAGGTGCTGGGGGGGTGTGCAGGGTCTGCCAGCCTCCTGGCTTCTGCTCGGGAGAAAGTGGGTCATGGCTCATGAAGAGATTTCAAACCCTCTGAAGCTTCTGTCTTTGTGCTTCTGCTGCTGACACCTCCCCCCTCTCACAGCTACACAGGCCTCTTCCTTCCCTTTGGCTGCATTGGTCTGAGCTCCTTGGCTTGTGAGCACCAGTGCAACCCCCAGCTCAGCCTGCTGCTCACCTTGATTTCATCTGAGTAACCTCCTCTGGTGCAGACCATCCTAAGAGCATCAAGCTTTCCTGTGCAAGCATCAGAGAATGGTTAGGGCTGGAAGGGACCCCAAAAGGGCATTTAGTGCAGCCCCCCTGCAGGGAGCAGGGACACCCTCAACTAGCCCAGGCTGCTCAGAGCCTTGGCCAACCTCACCTGCAATAGCTCCAGGGATGGGGCCTCAACCACCTCCCTGGGGAATCTGTTCCACTGATCCACCACCCTCAAGGGCAAGAACTTCTTCTGAGATCCAGTCTAAATCTCTAATTTCAACCCATTACCCCTCATCCTTTCACTTGAGGCCCTTGGAAACATCAGCCAGACCCCAAACCCCACAGAGGGCTGGGCTGAGCTGAGTGGTTTCTGTAACCTCAGTGCCTGGCTTTTCCTCTCCTGGCTGCAGAGCCTTCCCTGGGCACTCAGACCCTTCCTGAGACACAGGGCTGGACACACAGGGCCTCTGCTGAGCAGCTGGACAGGGGCTGCTGATCTCCTTCAGTGGGGAAACTGGAACTGGAATTTCCTGAAGCCAAAGTGAAATGGGTTTGAAACAGGGATTTTTACAGTGCTGGGATTTTACCTGTTGAGAAAGCAACTTGTGCACCCAGGGCTGGCTGGCACAGTGGAGCTGTCACCTTACAGCACCTCCTGTGTCAGCTGCAGGCTTTTCCACAGGTGCTTGCTTTTCTTCCTTCAAACAAAAAGGAGCTAAATCCAGCTCCTCCATGGATTGCTGCTGTGTCAGTCTGTGCTCTTGGGCCTTTTTAGGTAAGATGTCTGCCCTTTGCCCACAGGGCAAGTCAAATAGGATTGACTTGAGCTTTGATGGCTTGTAGAAGAGATGGCAGAAAAAGCTCCTGTCCCTGGCAGCTCCCTAAATAACAGAGCCCAGAACAGCCAGCAAACCTTGGCTGCTGCAGGGAGCACACAGCATGGCAAGCTGAAGCTGAGGATGAGGTGCCAGGCTGTGGGGTGAGGAGCAGGTACCTTTCAACAGTCAGAGCTTGCCCCTCTATCCTTGTCTCCAGCAGCTTTGCTTCCAAAAAAAGCAAATCCTGGAGCCTTGAAGGTATTCCCACAGTTCCCAGTGGCTCAGTGCTTAGTTCAGAAGGGATTCAGGGCTCAGGTTTGGTGGAGAAAACCACCTACAGCAGTCCAGTTTGTGATGAAGCTGCATGGTCACAGTTGTACCCCACCCTTTCCATCTCTTACAGATCCCGTGACAAATTAATTTAGTTTGTTTGTTTGGTGGGGGTTTTTTAATGGAAACACAAGGATTTATTGCATGAGTGTAGGTTCCTGGATGGTGACAGCTCAGATCACCTGGTGCAGTGATGCTCATGGAGGTTCCCCCTGCAGCTGAAGCTGTTTGCCTTGTTGACACTGCTTTTCCAACGTGCTGAGTGATTCCATTTTAAAGGACCCACCACATGAAGCTAAGCTAGGCAAATCAGATGACAGAGATGGTTTTCTTTTCCCAGTCTACTTCCCCAAACCCACAGAGTGAGAGAACAAGCTGACTTGCACACAGAGATGGAATGCCACTAAACAGGAGGCAATTAGTCTCTGTGCTGTTCAGCAGCTCTAGGGATTTTGCTTTTGCCTGCTTATTACTGGCCCCCAGTTTGGGGTGAAACACCAGCTTCAGTGTGTGCAGTTCAGTATGGCTTTATTGGGAAGCAGTGGTCACTGTTTCCCCCCTGTTGAGTCATTTGCTGACTCTAGAGCAAAGAGAAGTTGGATTTTCTTGCAGGAACAACCTGGGGGGCAGTCGTCTGCAGGATTTTCTGGTGGGGGTTTTCCTCCTGTTTGTGCAAATGTAGTAACCTGATCATTTAATGAATCACAGAACACCTGCCTGTTAAATGTCTTGAAAAGAAGGTGTATTGACCAGCATATTGGCCAAATAATCCTGATGCCCCTGGATCAGAGTCTGCAGGTATGCTTGGTATTTGGATGCAGGTCAAATGGATGCTCAGCAAACCATTCAGGTGTTGGTAGCAAAGGGCACGGGGCTGTTTTCAGCTGCTGCAGCATAAAATGCAGCCATTATATTTTACTTCCCAATGTCCAGTGCCTGTTGGAAAATGCCCCAAAGGTCCCTGTAAAGGACTTTTGTAGGTCCTATACCTTTCATATTATAAACAGTTACGTTGTCTATGTTGGTTCCCAGTTGTGTTGTGATAATTCCAGTTGTTGCCAGTTGGTCACCTTGGCTGCTCGAGCTTGGAAGTGAAATTCTTAAGGGCAGAAGATTTAAACGTGTGCTTTGCTTTGTCCAGAAGGAAAGTTCTGTTGAAAAGAATTGGATTTACCTCAGTGGAGAGACCTTGTCCAGTTGTTCTTCTACGTGTACTGTGTAGTTGTTGAACTGAGGT
Organism: Ceyx cyanopectus; assembly: GCA_013401355.1. Classification (NCBI taxonomy): domain Eukaryota; kingdom Metazoa; phylum Chordata; class Aves; order Coraciiformes; family Alcedinidae; genus Ceyx; species Ceyx cyanopectus. Next base: position 13,962 of record VYZU01011098.1, read on the forward strand.
AGAAAATTCTGTTTAAAAATCAAAAGGAAAAGAAACCAAAACCCTG
>VYZU01011114.1:3853-19245 GCA_013401355.1 Ceyx cyanopectus
TATCATTTTATCATTAATGAAAACAAACAGACAAACAAAACTACATGTATTTGCTTCCCTAGCAAACAAATTTATTCTCTGTTTCATTAAAAAATGATTTTTGTTTTAGAAAACAATTGTAATGTGTTTCCAAACAACTGAGACATATGCTATTAGGTAGACATCCAAAAGAGAAATTAATCTGTAAATGTGCTTACCTATCTTTTCCTTTTAAACACAATGCTGAATTATGTTTATACACCTTGATACCATGAAGTATTAACACATGCTATTTCCATTAAGAAGTTGTGAAAAGCTGTGTGGGATTTCTTTGGCAACATTACTTAGTCCAAATGTGGATACCATGATGGAAAGAGTGGTAACTCTGTGGAAAATTGCAGGAACACTGACAAATGAAACTTGTCACAGTGCCCAGGAATTAGCACTTGTTAACAGTGAAAGAACATGATGTCTATCACTGCATTCAACAACAAAGCTTACAAATGAATAGATTAATCATTGCTCATTTTAAAGGATTATTAAGGGTTTAATGAAATTGTTGTAACAGTGGGATAACCAGGATAGCAGAGCCAATGGTATTTCACACCCTCTATTGAAGGAACTAGGATAAATGCAATTTAAAAGATTATTTTGGTCATAGACAATTATTGGCACAGTTGTTTTGGCTTTTCTAATTGAAGGTCATATCACACTGCTTCTTGTTTTGGATTATTTTGTCTCAGGGTTATAGCTAGGAAGCAGATTAAATTAAATACACATTTAATCTGTCTGAGGAGCAATAGGTAAAAACACCAGCGGGTAGGTAGAAAAGAGTGTTTGAAATCCCCTGCCTTTCTAGGATTTTGGAGGGATATTTCTGGGGAGATACTTTCTGTGTACACACACTTTTTCATTCTCACACCAGACTAATAAGGTCTTAGAGCACCTTAATGAACTGTTTCTTTAGCACTGAGGTAAAAGGAAAATAACATTAAAACTTCAGTACCTAAATGAGGACAATATGACTTGTCAGGTTAAGTTTGAAGAAGATAGGTCTTAAATAACCAGTGTAGGAGGCATTTAGGAACTAATTGGAGAGGAGTTCTGTGCTGAATTGCATTTATCAGCTTACTTGTTAGGAGCCTTTATTCCTTATAAGAATTATTCCCTATACAGAGATGCTTATATCACACCCGCTGTGTGGAATTTATATTCAGATATGAAAGTGTGCAGCTGTATGAGTGTTTGTGTGTGCATACAGAAGTCTATAAGAAAAATAAAAGCAAATATAACCATTCAGGATTCAAGGTTGAAAAAAAAAAAGTGGAGAATCTATATGAAAGCAGAAGAAAAATTACCATTAACACTAAAAATATTGCTATAAATCTTTAGAATTTATATCCCCATCTTAATTAAGAATTCAGAAAATTCTGAAAGACAGCAGAATGGTCTTAGAAGCTACAAAAAAAATAGTAAAAAAAGGAACTGGTCAGATTTTCTTGCTCAACAGATTTTTTCTGTTTTTATGGACAGAATATTTGCATTTTATGCATCTACATGGTGGCTGGACGTGTATACACCTCCCTGCAAAACACAAGTGTAGGAGAAGTTTGTGTTTATTAGAGTTTTATACAAAAATTGTACAGAATGTGTCACTTAGCATTCCTATACAAATTGCAACAACACTTCCCCACATGGCTCATTACTATTTAGAAGGTGTTGGAGTCAGACATAACAACTGTGGGGAGGAGACAGAGTCACTGACAGGTACATGAAGCAAAATATTTTTGGCAGAATTTGTCAAGTCTGTGTTAGAGCTTCACAGCAGAGGATGAGATCACAATGTGCTAATGTCTGTACCAACCGATGAGTTCCCATCTCACTTCCCTCCTCCTAGCACCTGACCTACTTTACATCACTTTATCCCATCAGGCTGTACAGAGAACCTTCACGTTGTGGAGATCTGGTAGTGCTCCAGATACAAATCCTCCTTTCATATTGTTCATCATGTATATGCTAGAAACACCCCAGAGGCAACTCAGGCATAAATTACCATTCTGTGCCAGGCAACAGCTTTAGTTCCAGAAGCACTGCACTGTTAAGGGAGTTCCTGCTGTCCTCTACTATTAGTTGCAGATGAGAGTTTGAGCACAGATTTTAAGAAACTCCCTCCTCCTCTCTGGTTTGTATTCTCTGAGCTACTACTGCCCTCTAATAGAACATAAGAGATATTATTATTGCACAGATGAGAGCTATAGAATTTCTCACATGAACTCTTGGTATAAAATATTCTAAAAAAAAAAAAAGAAATGCAGAAATCAACACTTTGTTTGTAAACAGCTCATTTTAAAATGTCAAAGAGTTAATATGGCTAAAGGATTATTTACATAATCTTTCTTATACGTGCTTAGTACAAAAAGAGGACCTCAGAATAGAAAATTGGATAGAAAATATAGTAAATGAGGAAAACTGTGGAAAATTATCTCTGACTTTTAGCAAGCCAAGTGCAGCAGATGAGATGCATGTGTAATTATAAATAAATATATTCACACAAATGATGTGAGATATTACACACAGTACACACTCAGGAGAAAAAAAAAAAAAAGACAAAAAATCCAACCCAAACCAAATTAAAAACCAATCAAATGAACAGTTATTAGCTACATTATATTCTCTCTACTCCTTTACCCACAGGCATTGTACCGTTATTGCAGTTATTGTATATCACAAATTACAGACCAACTGCAATATTTGCTACCATAGAATTACTGCCTCGGGGAGTGCCAAGTTTTCTGCCATCAGCAGTCAGGATACTGCCTTTGCGAGGATAACAAAAGCAGACAATCAGCAATGTGGGAAAACTGCAGAGAATTAGAGTATAAAATAGGCTAGTTCCAAGCTATTATAAAATCCAGGTTATTATAGAATCGAAGCCTGCACTTAAACGTTATGGAGTTTCAGATTGCTAAGTGTGTGGAGCTGGCAGCACTGAGAGGCACTCCTGGGAGTCCATTTACAGGTGCACATGGCAGGCATGCTTGAGCTCACCTCACATCCCAAAGCTGCATGAGCAAGGGGCAGAACCACCCAGCTGCAGCTGCTACACCCTGCTGGAAATTGGAATTTCAGAGCTGAACCAACCCAGCCACTCTCCCTTTTTTATTTGTTGGTATGAGTTTGACACAACAGATTTGTTGTGTCAGGGGTTGGAAGGGAGCTAGAAGATCATCTAGTCCAACCCCCCTGCCAGAGCAGGGGCACCTAGACCAAGTCACCCAGGAACAGATCCAGGGGGGTCTGGAATGTCTCCAGAGCAGGAGACTCCACAACTTCCCTGGGCAGCCAGGAGAGGGTGGCAGAAGCATCCTATTGTGACTGCTCCAGATGCCCCATGTATTCTGGGCACTGAATAATTAACTAATTTCTATCTAAGATTTGGGTACTTCAAAGACCCAAAAGGACATAAATGGGCATTTGGAATAGTCATGGTGGAGATGGATTAAAACCATTGTTCCTTTGCCATGGAACAGGTAGCCATGATGACTTTCTACTCTGGAATTTATAATAAGAGTAAGAATGAAGGAAGCAGGACTTCTATTTCAGGTGCCCATGCACTGAGAAATAAAGGTTGCAATCTAAAACTAACTCCTTGTTACATGCTGTTTTAACAGCTTGAAAAACAAATTGGTCCTAAACAGTTTCTTCTTCTTAAAAGTAAACCAAAAAACCCCACCCCAAACCTTTGTCTCAAGTTTTGTTAGAAAAAATATCTTTCTGATTGGCTTTTGTCCTAATCTATCACCATTTTAAACTGGGAAGGTTGCAAAATAGGGCTACTCTAAATGCCAAAATAATTTATGTATACAGAACATGTCATGTCTGAAATAGATGTGTGCAAATAGAGAAAAATTTTGGCATTCTGTTAGTCCTGGGTAACAGTTTGGTAATAAAAAATCATAGAAGCTAAATTTACTTAAGTCAGCCAAAACCTCTAAATAAGAACAATAGTGTGTTTGAAAAAGAAAGCATTTATTGTTACAAATAGGGTATCTGAAAGAAAATTAGGTGCTGCCTTTTATATCGATGTAGCACTCAGATGTAATAAAATTGATGAAGCCATATAATAAAACTGATGGAACTAAGGTGAATTCAATTTATTTGAATATACTCAGTTATGTTTTTGTTTATTCCCATGGCAGATGTTTAATTTACAAACCAGGCAATTACTACAGCTCTTCCAAACAAATAAGAACAGATTATTCAAACGCTCACATCAGTTTTTATGTTTATCATTAGTTTTATGATACATCATGAATATTCAGTGTTAAGAAAAAAACTCTCATTATGATACCTGGAAAACTTGAAAACGCTGCTTTGCATCTCCAAATGGTGTTTGAAAAAGCTGCTAATGTCTGTTACTATGAGCTGGGCTTAGATCTTAAAAGGGATTGCTCAAATATCTTCCTGATGCTTCACAGATTAGCTTTGCATTCACAATACTCGACTATGTGTCCAACTTTGTTATATTTTCCATGTATAAATAAAAAGAATTTTAGTTTCCCTTTCAGAGAGAACTCTTGAGACCAAAATTTTTGGTTTTTTTAGTTTTTATTTTATTTTAATTTTTTATTTGGTTGTTTTTGTTGTTTGGGGTTGTTTTTTTTAACAAGAAAAGCAAACCTACTTAAAAAAATACCTCTTCCTCTCCCAAAACAAATAGCCACCTAAATATTTATATTGAAGATACAGATTCCTATAATACACATCTTTTGCTTCAAACAATTTGACAATGTGCCATTTTCATTATTTGTCAACCTAAGAGAACTTTTTAGGGTTAGATCAATTTATTAAGATGAGTTATTGTGGGAATATTCTGAGTAGGAGTACAGTTTGCAGTGCAAGGTGTATAAAATATAAAAGATTTTACTGGAAAACAAATATCTACTGTTCTAGATGATTGCTATAGTAAAAAAAAAAGTATTCACTTGGTTGACAACAAAACTCTTTGTTGACAACACTCTCTAGAGAATAACAAAATAACTTCTTCCTCTTCATTAGTTTCAGGATAAATTTAATTAGACAATTTAATTAAAAAAGTGTAATTTTTTTGTAGCTTTGTTATATAACCTTTGTATCTATAGCACCACAAGATTATTTGGATGTGAAAATTAAATTTGTCTTTTTTTCAGCATCTTTGGAGGTATTTTTAAAAGACATGTAGATGTAGAAGTTAAGAGCCATCCTTTAGTGGTGGATTTGGCAGTGATGGGTTTGTGGCTGGACTTGATGATGTTAAAGGCCTTTTCTACTCTAATTATTTTATGATTCTATTCTATGATTTAGAAAACACCTTCAGCATAGCTGCCCCACATAACATTTATATATTCTTCCTGGAGCAAATATACTTGGTTGAAGTGATTTTCTTGCTTAAACTGAAACCTGAGTATTTGTACAACAAACTCCTGACAATTCTTATGAAACCTCCTTCTAGCTCTGAAAAAATAATTTCTTAATTTCACAGAGAATTTCATAGTGATGAAGGAATCTTCTTAACAATATATCATGATGTTGAGTGGAACATTAGGACCACATTACACAAATAGCCATAACATCACAAAGGAGGAACTGTGCTGATAAACAAGTGCACATCACAATTGGATTTCCTCTGAAACAAAATAAACCATCATGAGAAACTGTTCACTGGCAATTTAATTTTCAGTAGGTAGTAGAAGGTGAGTGCATTTACATCATATAGCATGCTCTGAGAGTAAGCACATATTCTATATGGAAAAAATATATGTACACACTGACAGATGGGAATATGCACAAGTTTATATAAGAACATAGACAAAATTCTCACTAAAATAATGCCAAGTCACAGTGTGAGACTGAACTAGGGGTGTGAGACAGAACTAGGAGGGATAAACATTGACCAGCAACTTTGTTCCACAACTCACTGCTAATTATTCTAATACCACAGCCAATCCCATAGTTTCAGTCTGTTTCCATGGTATCTAAGCCTCTGAACACTATAAAAATGATCAATTACCTAGTATGTTTTAATGAAGAAATGCAGAGGTTGCAAAATTAAGCACTCTGGTCAAGAAATTAACAGTCAGGGTTGCTTGCTCAATATTAACTCTTCCCCTTTATTAATATATATTATAGTCTTCACCTGCAGATTGTTTGCTAATGCATTTTGTAGTTCCCTCCATGTTGTACACTTTAGTCTTCTGCAGTGATAATATACTATCCATTGAACAACCTATTTGTGTTTTGTTATTTATGCAACCTAACTCTGACAGAAATGCATTTTTGTAGCATTTCACAGTTGTTTCTGGAACAAATACCATTAGCAATGTAATTGTTAGCACTTTTCTGTCAATGCAGCCATTTGGGTTTTGGGTGTTTTGTTTTGTTGTTTTGGGTTTTTTTGTTGTTTTTTTTTTTTTGTTGGGTTTTTTTTGGTTTTTTTTTGTTTGTGGGTTTTTTTGTGGTTTTTTTTGTGTGTGTTTTTTTTTTTTTTCCCCTTGTAATTTGCTCTCAATTTTCTTCCTCTTAACACTTGATATAATTCTATTAAAGCACTGGACTGATAATTTTTATATTTTTTTCAATTATTTTTTCAAAATTTTTTTCAATTATTTATTCAAATAATCTTTTTTTTAGAACATAACAGAATTAGCTAGGGAGTTCCATCAATGTAATGGTCAGAGGTAGTGTCACTTCTTTTCCCCTATGTAGCATCCATCTGCTTATACATCCAAGGTACGTGCCAGTCCCTGCATGCATGTCATTGCCAGGGGGCAAAGAGGTTACTCACCTATAGCAAATATGAAAAGAGAAAGACTAAAACCAGAAAAACACATTCTGATCAGTCTAAAGGTCTTGTCTGTTCTGTCCAAAGAAAGAACTCTGATTTAATTTTCATGTAGATCGAGCTTTATCCCAGATGACTCAAATCAATGAAGGATTTTTGAAATGAATGGGTCAGCTCTATGGTTAACTCTTTGGGGAAAGACTGCAGTCTGTAAAATGCACTTTCATTAAAAGAGCTTAATGACCTGTGCAATCTNATTTGTCAACCTAAGAGAACTTTTTAGGGTTAGATCAATTTATTAAGATGAGTTATTGTGGGAATATTCTGAGTAGGAGTACAGTTTGCAGTGCAAGGTGTATAAAATATAAAAGATTTTACTGGAAAACAAATATCTACTGTTCTAGATGATTGCTATAGTAAAAAAAAAAGTATTCACTTGGTTGACAACAAAACTCTTTGTTGACAACACTCTCTAGAGAATAACAAAATAACTTCTTCCTCTTCATTAGTTTCAGGATAAATTTAATTAGACAATTTAATTAAAAAAGTGTAATTTTTTTGTAGCTTTGTTATATAACCTTTGTATCTATAGCACCACAAGATTATTTGGATGTGAAAATTAAATTTGTCTTTTTTTCAGCATCTTTGGAGGTATTTTTAAAAGACATGTAGATGTAGAAGTTAAGAGCCATCCTTTAGTGGTGGATTTGGCAGTGATGGGTTTGTGGCTGGACTTGATGATGTTAAAGGCCTTTTCTACTCTAATTATTTTATGATTCTATTCTATGATTTAGAAAACACCTTCAGCATAGCTGCCCCACATAACATTTATATATTCTTCCTGGAGCAAATATACTTGGTTGAAGTGATTTTCTTGCTTAAACTGAAACCTGAGTATTTGTACAACAAACTCCTGACAATTCTTATGAAACCTCCTTCTAGCTCTGAAAAAATAATTTCTTAATTTCACAGAGAATTTCATAGTGATGAAGGAATCTTCTTAACAATATATCATGATGTTGAGTGGAACATTAGGACCACATTACACAAATAGCCATAACATCACAAAGGAGGAACTGTGCTGATAAACAAGTGCACATCACAATTGGATTTCCTCTGAAACAAAATAAACCATCATGAGAAACTGTTCACTGGCAATTTAATTTTCAGTAGGTAGTAGAAGGTGAGTGCATTTACATCATATAGCATGCTCTGAGAGTAAGCACATATTCTATATGGAAAAAATATATGTACACACTGACAGATGGGAATATGCACAAGTTTATATAAGAACATAGACAAAATTCTCACTAAAATAATGCCAAGTCACAGTGTGAGACTGAACTAGGGGTGTGAGACAGAACTAGGAGGGATAAACATTGACCAGCAACTTTGTTCCACAACTCACTGCTAATTATTCTAATACCACAGCCAATCCCATAGTTTCAGTCTGTTTCCATGGTATCTAAGCCTCTGAACACTATAAAAATGATCAATTACCTAGTATGTTTTAATGAAGAAATGCAGAGGTTGCAAAATTAAGCACTCTGGTCAAGAAATTAACAGTCAGGGTTGCTTGCTCAATATTAACTCTTCCCCTTTATTAATATATATTATAGTCTTCACCTGCAGATTGTTTGCTAATGCATTTTGTAGTTCCCTCCATGTTGTACACTTTAGTCTTCTGCAGTGATAATATACTATCCATTGAACAACCTATTTGTGTTTTGTTATTTATGCAACCTAACTCTGACAGAAATGCATTTTTGTAGCATTTCACAGTTGTTTCTGGAACAAATACCATTAGCAATGTAATTGTTAGCACTTTTCTGTCAATGCAGCCATTTGGGTTTTGGGTGTTTTGTTTTGTTGTTTTGGGTTTTTTTGTTGTTTTTTTTTTTTTGTTGGGTTTTTTTTGGTTTTTTTTTGTTTGTGGGTTTTTTTGTGGTTTTTTTTGTGTGTGTTTTTTTTTTTTTTCCCCTTGTAATTTGCTCTCAATTTTCTTCCTCTTAACACTTGATATAATTCTATTAAAGCACTGGACTGATAATTTTTATATTTTTTTCAATTATTTTTTCAAAATTTTTTTCAATTATTTATTCAAATAATCTTTTTTTTAGAACATAACAGAATTAGCTAGGGAGTTCCATCAATGTAATGGTCAGAGGTAGTGTCACTTCTTTTCCCCTATGTAGCATCCATCTGCTTATACATCCAAGGTACGTGCCAGTCCCTGCATGCATGTCATTGCCAGGGGGCAAAGAGGTTACTCACCTATAGCAAATATGAAAAGAGAAAGACTAAAACCAGAAAAACACATTCTGATCAGTCTAAAGGTCTTGTCTGTTCTGTCCAAAGAAAGAACTCTGATTTAATTTTCATGTAGATCGAGCTTTATCCCAGATGACTCAAATCAATGAAGGATTTTTGAAATGAATGGGTCAGCTCTATGGTTAACTCTTTGGGGAAAGACTGCAGTCTGTAAAATGCACTTTCATTAAAAGAGCTTAATGACCTGTGCAATCTGAAATCTTAAAATCTCTTCCATTTGCTCTCAGGCTCCAGCTAGTCCCTTTCATAACAGGGGGTTTGATACTGCAGCAATAGTGCTTGTGTTTCTCTGGCTGATGTGCTCTGCAGGGCTCATCAGGGACAGGATGGGCATACAAAGCCAGATTTTAGATCGTGCCAGTCAGTGTAGTGTCTTAAAGTATGCTATAACATAAATATATACAACATATATAGATTAAAGTAGGCTATAACAAATTAACTGTTCCATAATCTCTATTTTTTTTCCTTTGGAGATTAGGAAAAAAATATTGCTGTAGAGATCACTGGAGGATGTTATTACTGCTGTTGCTAGTTTTACACTGGGTAATATTTGTTAGCATTCCTTGACTAGAGCATGCAATGAAGACTGTGGTGCTTAAAATCAGAATCATTTAATGACTGACTGATTTGAGTAAGGAAATTTCATTCCACTACTGCTCACGAGATGCTGAAACTGAGACAACTCTTTAGCACTGCTGACAGTCGTGTGTGTTTTCTTCTAAAGATCTTGCTGAAAATGAATATAGGAAATTTTATTAGCCTGTGACAGATTTCTCCTTCCCCACCAAAGCACTTTTTAGCAGCCAAGTTTCATCTTTCCTGTTAAACTGCAAACAATCCTAAAGAACAGAGAAAGAAGCAAACCCCTCTTTTCACGGCTGTGTGCAGCAAGATCTCTCAACAGGTTGCCCCCCAGCGAAGCTGCCAGGTATCCAGCCTGGCTGCTGCCCCATCCACCTGCTCTCTGCTCTCTACCAGTCTCCCGTGGGCTGGCTCACAAAGACATGGTCAGGTGCTCTCTGCCTGCTGGCCTGACCACATGTTGGCTGCCAGCTACCAAGCTCCTGCTGCCCCGTTCACCTGCTGGCATCACGCTGCTTTCCTGATGCCCCAAATCCCCCGCTGAGTGGCAGCTGGCATCCTTTCACCCTCTTCACCTTTCTGTAAATCCGTTTTCAAACGCATGACTCTGCTTTTTTTGTGCACAGGCACACACCCCACACCTCCCCCTTCTCTGCTCCTCTGCTCCTGCTTTTTTCCCTGTCTGTGAATCAGTTTGAATAAGCTGCTGTTGGGCAGCAGGTTCCATTTAATATCCCAGCTGCACGCTGACATTATCACTGGTGTCAGTTTGTAAGCACATCTAGAGTAATTGTTGTTGAGACAGCAGGTTTTGCTGTGAGATTCAGCAAACCCTGTGATTCTTTTTTTTTTAACACGAGAGCTTCAGAGGCAGTGTTTTGAGTACTTGCAGTTTTTTGATTCCCCATGGAATCCAAACAGTACCTCTGGGATATTTCCACTCCATGTAGCTCAGGATGGAGATTTATCCTATGAACATAGCTATTCAGAAAGGAAATTAAAGCAAACTAAACCAGTTCTCAGTGAACAGTCATTGCCTTTATTATACTTTTTTTTTCTGACAAAATAAAAACCAAACAAACCACATAAACAACCCACTATACACATTATCAAGTGGAATGGCTTTTACCCAGAGAAGCTACAGCTACATGCTATTATGAAAACAGGAATAGANTTTTTTTTTTTTTTGTTGGGTTTTTTTTGGTTTTTTTTTGTTTGTGGGTTTTTTTGTGGTTTTTTTTGTGTGTGTTTTTTTTTTTTTTCCCCTTGTAATTTGCTCTCAATTTTCTTCCTCTTAACACTTGATATAATTCTATTAAAGCACTGGACTGATAATTTTTATATTTTTTTCAATTATTTTTTCAAAATTTTTTTCAATTATTTATTCAAATAATCTTTTTTTTAGAACATAACAGAATTAGCTAGGGAGTTCCATCAATGTAATGGTCAGAGGTAGTGTCACTTCTTTTCCCCTATGTAGCATCCATCTGCTTATACATCCAAGGTACGTGCCAGTCCCTGCATGCATGTCATTGCCAGGGGGCAAAGAGGTTACTCACCTATAGCAAATATGAAAAGAGAAAGACTAAAACCAGAAAAACACATTCTGATCAGTCTAAAGGTCTTGTCTGTTCTGTCCAAAGAAAGAACTCTGATTTAATTTTCATGTAGATCGAGCTTTATCCCAGATGACTCAAATCAATGAAGGATTTTTGAAATGAATGGGTCAGCTCTATGGTTAACTCTTTGGGGAAAGACTGCAGTCTGTAAAATGCACTTTCATTAAAAGAGCTTAATGACCTGTGCAATCTGAAATCTTAAAATCTCTTCCATTTGCTCTCAGGCTCCAGCTAGTCCCTTTCATAACAGGGGGTTTGATACTGCAGCAATAGTGCTTGTGTTTCTCTGGCTGATGTGCTCTGCAGGGCTCATCAGGGACAGGATGGGCATACAAAGCCAGATTTTAGATCGTGCCAGTCAGTGTAGTGTCTTAAAGTATGCTATAACATAAATATATACAACATATATAGATTAAAGTAGGCTATAACAAATTAACTGTTCCATAATCTCTATTTTTTTTCCTTTGGAGATTAGGAAAAAAATATTGCTGTAGAGATCACTGGAGGATGTTATTACTGCTGTTGCTAGTTTTACACTGGGTAATATTTGTTAGCATTCCTTGACTAGAGCATGCAATGAAGACTGTGGTGCTTAAAATCAGAATCATTTAATGACTGACTGATTTGAGTAAGGAAATTTCATTCCACTACTGCTCACGAGATGCTGAAACTGAGACAACTCTTTAGCACTGCTGACAGTCGTGTGTGTTTTCTTCTAAAGATCTTGCTGAAAATGAATATAGGAAATTTTATTAGCCTGTGACAGATTTCTCCTTCCCCACCAAAGCACTTTTTAGCAGCCAAGTTTCATCTTTCCTGTTAAACTGCAAACAATCCTAAAGAACAGAGAAAGAAGCAAACCCCTCTTTTCACGGCTGTGTGCAGCAAGATCTCTCAACAGGTTGCCCCCCAGCGAAGCTGCCAGGTATCCAGCCTGGCTGCTGCCCCATCCACCTGCTCTCTGCTCTCTACCAGTCTCCCGTGGGCTGGCTCACAAAGACATGGTCAGGTGCTCTCTGCCTGCTGGCCTGACCACATGTTGGCTGCCAGCTACCAAGCTCCTGCTGCCCCGTTCACCTGCTGGCATCACGCTGCTTTCCTGATGCCCCAAATCCCCCGCTGAGTGGCAGCTGGCATCCTTTCACCCTCTTCACCTTTCTGTAAATCCGTTTTCAAACGCATGACTCTGCTTTTTTTGTGCACAGGCACACACCCCACACCTCCCCCTTCTCTGCTCCTCTGCTCCTGCTTTTTTCCCTGTCTGTGAATCAGTTTGAATAAGCTGCTGTTGGGCAGCAGGTTCCATTTAATATCCCAGCTGCACGCTGACATTATCACTGGTGTCAGTTTGTAAGCACATCTAGAGTAATTGTTGTTGAGACAGCAGGTTTTGCTGTGAGATTCAGCAAACCCTGTGATTCTTTTTTTTTTAACACGAGAGCTTCAGAGGCAGTGTTTTGAGTACTTGCAGTTTTTTGATTCCCCATGGAATCCAAACAGTACCTCTGGGATATTTCCACTCCATGTAGCTCAGGATGGAGATTTATCCTATGAACATAGCTATTCAGAAAGGAAATTAAAGCAAACTAAACCAGTTCTCAGTGAACAGTCATTGCCTTTATTATACTTTTTTTTTCTGACAAAATAAAAACCAAACAAACCACATAAACAACCCACTATACACATTATCAAGTGGAATGGCTTTTACCCAGAGAAGCTACAGCTACATGCTATTATGAAAACAGGAATAGATTTAAACTTCCCCTGTAAAATATTCCAGGCTTCTTGTAAATATGATTGTTTTCATATACAAAGCTTAAGCTGCACATCAGGAGATTAGTACTTTGGCTGACTGGTCATTACTGTAATTTCTGATAAGAACCAACTTAATTAACTTATGAGATTCCTAGTGTATCTAGAGCCACCAGAATGGTTAGTAAACTTTGAAAGGGCACAGCGTGCATAGAAAAAATATAAATATTAGACCAGACTTAAATTATTAATTACCTTTGATTCTATTTGTTGGGATTTTATTTTTAAATTTGGTTGTTTTTTTTTAATTAGTGCTTTGGTTTTTTTTTTTCTCTGACCAGTTAAGTGAAGAGGTTTCATAGATAATATTATATTTATTGGTAATCAAATAGACTTGTTCACACATAGCAAGTTCCTGCCAAGCCTGAAGAAAAATCCACCTAGTCTTGTGGAATTCTGTAGTATGGACACAAATAATGATCACAGACTTGACTTGGTGGTTAGACTGCAGGAGTCAAATGTATAACCATCTCAGCACAGAGAGTTATCACACTGTGTAAACAGTCCTCAGAAGGATCAGAAAAAGAAAAGTGAAGTTCAAAGGTGCAAGAATTGTCACGGCCACATGCTGAGTCATGCAGGCAAAACTTGTCTGTGGCTGCTTTCCATCTCTGCAAGTGCAAAGACTTGATGGCTTTGGCCTTAAGAACCCTGTTGTGGATGCAGGCAACACTCCCTGTTAGCTTAAAATGTGAAGCTCTGTAACCTCTCTGAATAGGTGTCTGTGCTTGACAGATTTATTTACAGGTGTTTTACCAGCCAAAATTCACCCAGAGTGCAGAAGCAGCTGCTTTAGTCAGGTAAAGACAGGGTACTGCTTTAATATCTGGGGCAATAGGACCCTTTAGTCATCATTTTATTCCACATCCAGTTAAGTTTTTTAAAAAACACAGTAAGGAAATTAATATTTTCTTGGATATTAAAATATCATAGGAGAGATGTTCCAGTCCCTTTATCATCTTCAGAGCTTTCTGTTGGACTCTCTCTAGTATTTCCCAGTCCCTCTTGAACTGGGGAGACCAGAGCATTCTCTCTGAAAATTATTTTCTACAAGAAATCTCTGACTAAGCTTTTTTTGACACTTCATTTAACCTTTACATACAAATATTAAACATAAATTTGACAAATTGTAACATTGCTTCTAACTAAAACTGATATTTCCATCATTAAAAAAAAAGTAGGTAAGAATCTTTCCTGAATAATTTATAAATCTTTAAACAGCAATTATAATGCAAATTACAGACAGTGTTGCTGTGTATGAGGAAATTCCAAATCCTCATAAAACTTCAGGTTTTCTTTAAAAAAAAAAATCTTCAGAACTTTTAATTTTTCCTCAGTGAATTTGGGGTTTTCTAAATTATATTGTTCCTTTTATAAAGCTGTGCTTGGACACTAGCACTTGTTCTTTCAGTCACTTGAAAAATAAAGCTAGAAGAAGAAATTGTAGAATAGTTTGGGTTGGAAGGGACCTTTAACGGTCCTCTCGTTCAACCCCTAAAAAATAATTTCTTTTTTAGCATAGGATACCTGAGAGACAGAAGTGTCTTCAAGAAAAGAGACAAAGGAAAAGATCAACATTCCATATCTCAGCAGCAGCACTACAGGAGGAAACTTATGCTTGTAAATTTATACCTAATGCTCAGTGGATCTTAATCAAATGTTGTAGATCTGTTGTGCTTGGCTTCTGGGCTTGTAATGAAAAGAGCTTTGTGCAGACAGAATTTAGATTAAAATCACCTTTTCTCTTTTTTTTTTTTCTGATAATATTCAGAGGTGTCATTTCAGCAGACAGGGAGCAAACTCATCTGTAACAGAAACACACAACAAAAAAAATAGTATTCTATAATAAAGGCAGTGATGCTATTGAAATGTAGCTTGAGTAAAAGGGAGAATTTTCTTTCACCTTCACACACAAGGAAAGATGTGCTTTCCCTTAAATGCCCCCTATTCTCACACTCCCAGCCCTGGAGGGTCTCTTCTCCTCTGTCTGGAAATCTGGAATGGAAGGTCAAAACTTGCATCATCGGGAATATAAAAAGAGAATCTTTTATCTCCAGGTTAACATTCAAATGCTCTGCATTGTTTCTTGGCATTTTAAAATGAGGGTCTCATCCTATCCTGAGAGTTTCTTTAATTAATATTTCTGGCACTGAGACCTTTCTATGCTTGAAGGGTTGAGTTGCTTTTTGGTTTGTTTTTTTTAAAATTTTTTTATTATTTTTTAAAAAATTATTATTTATTTTTTTGTG